>PVIH01027051.1:0-17643 GCA_004025045.1 Sigmodon hispidus | reverse complement strand
CTACAGATTTCAAAAAAGCCCATTGTATCATTAAATACAGTAGCTAATAATTCTCTGCTATCCAAAAGTAATTCTGAGATTACAGCCATCAGAAGTGCCTGAGAGTCAGTTAGAAAGGTAGTATCTCAGCTGGATGTAATGGCACACATCTGTAATCTCATCAGTTTTGGGCTGAGGCAGGAGGATTACAAGTTCTACATCAGCCACAGGGATACAAAGCAAGATCTTTTCTCAATACATGGAAAATAATTATGTATTATGAGACTTCACCCAGAGTTTCTGGATTAGAATCTGAATTCCAAAAGATGCTCAATTGGTTTATGTGTGTGCATGCTCGAATTAAGAAGTGCCTGTCTAACACTCATATATCCCATTTAAGGTAATAATCAGGATTCCTATTAATCACTTGAGAAAATGGGAACAAGAAAACAAAATTTCTTGATGTGGATCAATAACTAAAAATACCAAGATTGAGATTTTAAGGTTGTTTCCATAATTTTAAATATCAGTCATTTCTCCCTTCCACCATTCTTTTCTCTATGTAAATTAACTTAGCAGTTCTGAGAAGTACTACACATTCCTAATTCAACCATTTACTAATTCTGATACCCCAAATCTTACTCTCAGATGTGTAGAAATAAAGTTAAATATTACCTGTCTCTTAAATCTCTACGGAGATCTTTAGGTAGAGTTTTTTCAGTATCCTGGCATCAGTCCCAAATAACCACAAGAAACTTAATATTACTTATCAATGCTTGGCTGATAGCTAAGACTTGTTATTAGCTGTTAAATTTTAAATTATTCCATATTTATTATTTATCCTCTGCCACTTTTTTTCAAAACTGCATGTTCATCTTGCTTTTCTTTGTTTCTCCCATGATGCCCAAGACTGTCCTTTCTCCAAGCATTCTCTCTGTCCAGAGAATCTATTCTAGCTATTGGCCAATCAGCTTTTTATTAACAATGAGAGCAATACATTTTTACAGCATACAGAATGATTACTCCACAGAACATCCCGACTCAATAAAACCCTTTAACCTTAATATTGATGAGTTTGACCAGAGTGTTTCTTTTATCCAACAGTAAAAAGAAAAAGTAGCTTGAAGCAAAGAAAATATTGGAGAAGTGAAGAAAGATGAAAGTGAAGTACCCTCAATTTTTATAATTTGGCATGAGTAAACCTTTCCATGGACCCTCCCTATCCTTAAAATTTGTGATACTACAGTTTAAGCCTAATACAAAGACCTCTGCCATAAGACTCCAGATAATTTAAATCAGTCATATGTCCTTTCACTACAGTGTTTCCAAGATAATGAATACAGAATGTCCCTTAGAGATTTAGCCCTGTGATCCAGAGCAGTGGAGAAGAAATGTGATACAGCTGTGCTCTCCACAGTTCAAGGCTACAGCAACACACACACACACACACACACACACACACATTGCAAAATTCCGAATATGTTTTCAGTAGTGACTATTTTGGAGTCTGAATCATGTCCTTAACAAATATACTAGTTAATTGTCTTTAGGAGATACACCTGGTTAGAGATGGAGAGAGACTTTTTTTCTTTTTAATTTAGTAGCATATTTTCTTGGTACAAAGTGATGGATTTCATCATTACATTTTCACACATTTATAGCAAGTACTTTAACTATATTCATTCCTCCAGTGCTCTGCAGATTATCACTAACTATTCTTTCACCTATTCCTTTCCTGTCCTTACTATGACAGAAAACGTGAGATACTGATCTTTTTGAGTCTGGCTTATGTCACTTCATATAATGCTCTTCAATTTTATTTTCCCCTACATGTTCTAATTTCAAATCTGGCTTCTCTATCAGGTCTGTAGAAGTCAAAATAAACTCATTTCATATCCTACCATACTGCTCTGACATGCTTATATTAACCTTCTGTTATAGCATTAGTGCTTCGTTCAAATCACTTCTGTATCAGACAGCTTATTTCCTGATATTGGGATACCTTGTTTCTGAAGGCCTAACTCTGACTTTGAAAATCATAGTTTCCTCTTCTTTCCTGGTTTTTTAAATTCACAATTCTTATCATCTGACTTGAACTTAAATCTGTTTATGCCTGTACCCTACCTTTCCATTCAATCAGTTGAACCCTTCACCACCCTTTGGACCACAGACTAGAGCATCCTAGCAAGAGTTCAGTAGTATCACTAGTTGCTCTATAAACTGGATGAGACACAAAGTTCACCTAATGTCAGCCTTTGAAGATGAACCATTCACTGTTGGTTGAGCAATTCTACTTGTTTATATGTAACTTGTAATAGCTGACAGTCCCTTTTGGTAGACATTGCCCTAGGAATTTTTTATTAATTCCTGAGTTTTGTTTGCTTCTGTCTTGTGCTACTTTAATTTTGCCTCATTTTCTTCTAAGATATGAACATATTTTTTTTCCTATATATTTGGCCATCCTCTTCTGATTAATCTGGATTCCAAGGAAATAAAGTTAATAAAAGTTTTGGTGACATTTTTTATGTACTTTTACATGCTTATTCTCTGATATCTTAGAATTTTCTGTATGTTAAATGTTGTCATAAGTATCTTTCATATAATTCTACCTTTACAGAAATAATCTAATAATATATGTGCCATTGGTATCCCTATCTTGCATATTAGGACCTTGAAATAAAAAAAAACTAGCTTATACATAATTACACTCACAATGTGGGCTATATTTTACTGATAAAATTGTATTAGTCATGGTTCTCTAGAGGAACACAACCAATAGAATGAATATATATTATAAAGAGAAATTATTAGATTACCTTACACAGTAAGGGGCTGAATACTCCAATAATGGCTGTCTGAATGCTGGAGAGGCCGAAAACCATGTAACTGCTTAGTTCAGGAGGCTGGATGTCTCAGTAGTACTAGAGCCAATGGTCTTCTGTCCAGGTGGGAAGATTAAAAGAACTGGAGGGGGATGGCAGTGAATGATGATGACAACAGCAGCAGCAACAGCAACAACAACAGCCACAAACCCATTCATCAGCAAGAAGTGAGGGCAGATGGGCAAGCAGCAGTGATTTCCCCCAGACTTTTTAATATATGAGGAATTTAACAGAAGGTTAATACTCTGGTGACTGGGGAGTCTTCTCTCAATTATTCCTGAAATCTTTAATTTTTTTCTTTCATTACCCACCTTTCTGTCTTATGTAACAGGTGCTCAGCAAACACAGATGAGTCTTTATTAACTTCACTTAAGCTATGAAAATTACAATATTTAGTGAGTGTTGGCATCAGTATTATTTTTATAAATCATTCATTAGAGAAAGATTGCAACTGTCACTAATATCTTCAAAACTCAATATAAGAGACTTTCAAATATTTCAAATGTTAGATTATTCATAACCACTTGACCTTCTCCAGTAGCGGAAATCTCTGAGAGTTGACATGTTACAGGCATTTGAAGAATCCATTATGCAAATGGAAGTATCATGTCTGCTCAGATATTTGTTGTAGGCATTATGGCAGACACAAAAATAGCATAATGCATCCTCTCAAAGGGTTCACTAACTTTGGAGGGATAAGCTAGATACATTGAATAACAATGACAATTTTAAATGGATTTTTGAGAAGATGATGACAATAACAAGTTAATGCATGCTTATACCACAGCAATTCAGAGAAGAGGCACATAATACCATGCTAGGGTAAATGATCTTGAAAGCTCAGGGGGTAAAGATGGATTTAAAGCTACAGTAGAAAAATACAGTAGAATTAAGTAAAGAAGTATGTATAGTGTTTATTAAAATAGCATGGTAGACTAAAGGATGTACTTTAGCAAATATCTTCATTTTGCTTTGTTTGGGACTCAGTATTGAGTAAGTATACTGTAACTTACTTTGAAATTTTTAATTTATGTAGTCTAAGGGAAATATTACAAGATGGAATTAGATGTGTGCTAACCTTTTTATGGCTGTGAAGTTCAAACTGAAAGTGAAATGACAGCTCTTACTATTTAGTGGACTTAAAAATATATAATACAAACTTATCATTTCTTCCTTACTCCTTCTTCCAAGCCCTCCCTTATATTGTTCCTTGCTCTTTCAAATTTATGTCTTATTTCATTAATTGTTGCTACATGCATAGTATCTGTGCATACCTACACATACACACATATATATTTCTAAATATAGCCTGCTTAGTCTGTATAATGTTATTCATATGAATATTATCAGGGATAACCATTTGTTACAAAGACAACAAAAATGGACTGTCCAAATGAGAGAAGATAAGCCACAGGCCTCAATTCTACATTAAGAACTATAGATAACTAAAGAATGCTGAAAGTGGAAGAAATAGTTTTCCCTGGGGAAGAGAACATAGCATTTGGTTATCAGTGGAGTTTCTTTGAGCATCCCAAGGCAAGGTTTCATCTGATGGAGTATCATCTTTGCAGGAACAGTACTTGGCATAACCCAATTTTGTTTTAATAGTTCTTTGAAGGGCTTTTTCAGCTACTGCTTCAAAGTGAGACACTGAAAGCAAAATATGCTGTATTACAAATGGACCTTAATGATGCCACTGGAACACTGCTAGGGGCTACTCTCTAAGGGGGGCAGATGAAACCATTACTACCACAGGTGCTAAGAGTAGCTTCTAAATCTTGAACCTTTTAAGAAGGGTAAGAAAACTCAGACAACAGAGAATCTGTCATGTGAAACATAAAGGTTTGATTATGTGTGTACGCAACTATGTTAATCTCATAAAAATGTCTGAGGTAAAGAATTTATGATTTTTATATATGACAAAAGCTAAATTAGATGCTTGGTGCATGGACAGATTTGAAGCTCAGCAGCACAAGCACTGTTGAGCAACTAATGAATTTGTCCCGCAAGAAAGAAATTATTGTATACACTGTAGAATAACTATCTAGCTAATGTTTGCATTACTTCACACAGTCATGAATTTTTTAACAACATAATATGTTGCATGCAATCAATGTATATGGTTTTATCTGTCATTGAAAAGTAAGATAAAAAGGAGTAGATATGAATGGTCTTGGAGTGGTCATGCGTTTCTCTGTGTGCGGATCTGAAGCATACTAGCTAGGCTCCAGAAAGTGGGAAGATGGAAGAAATACAAACCTAGAATCTTTCCACAGTTCAAATTCAACCTTAAGAAAAGCCAACATTTAGAGGTAATGAAGTAAGTACCTGGAACAGAGAGCTTGCAAAAGACCAGGCTAAAGAAACACATTCAGTCCACCAAAATGTGACTCAGCTTACCCAAAAGGCAGTGAGGAAGAGTCTGGCTTCTTGCTGACGTACCCATGGGAAGTGTACAAAGAAGGACTGGTTGAGCCTTTAATCAAAAGAGAAAAAGAGCCCCCGACAATAAACTGCCTCCAAGTTCTCAGTAAAAACTGTAACTCTAAAAAAAGGAGCCATATATTTATATATTTAATAGAATCATATTGTAAAAGATCCAGGTCATACTAAAATGAGCTGTCTCCTTGGTGAATGATGTATATAATTAAGATTATAAGAGATGAGGAAAAAAGAAATGAAGAATAAAAAAAGAAGTCTACCAAGTTCAGGTTTGTTTTGACACAAGTAGTAGGTGCTACTGTGTATATAAAGGATATGTAAACCATTACCCTCTCTAAAATATCATCCCAAATGAGATCTGAAACTCTCCTTTTGATGCCACATTTTATTTCCTGCCATTATATTTACAAAATGGAAGTGTGATTGGGAAAACATGCACTAGAATTAGTTGGCATTTTGTCTAAATTATTTCAGTATATTTTCTGTCTTAAATTTTTCTAACATTAAAATGATTTTGGTGGACTTTAAAAAAAGATGTCATTGTATACAAGAGCTCAAGGCTAAAACATAGCTAAATGACACAGTGTATCACTTCTGCATTGATGGCCTCTGGCAGGGGAGTGGGTGAGGAAGGTCTTGTTTTGTTTAAGGGGGTGGCCACAGGGTGTTTAATTATGCTCCAGTAACTAAATGAGCAGCATGAAAAAAAAATCTGCTATATAAAACACATGTAATAAAATAATTTGTATATAATGACATAATCTTCATTTTAAGCATATTACTCAACATGAAGAGGTGATAAGAAACAGTGTATGTCTATCTTTAGCAGCAGCTGTATTCTTGTTAGAATTTACAAGCCATTGCATGCCCAATTGTCTCTTAAAGGAATAAAAGAATCTTTCATAAGTATAGATGCTTGTGACTTAAAAGTGCATCCATTTTACTATAATCTTTGTCTCTGGCATTTTGTCTTATGAAGGATGGGAGAAAATGAAAAAGACTACAACACAGAAATTCAACTCAGAGTCAAGATACTAATAAGTAAAATATATCTACGAAGACATAAAAAAAACAGCAGCAATAAGCAACAGTGTGTGTGCTGCATGAATAAGGGCAGGCTATTAGCCATCTAGCTTCTAGAAATGAGTGGAGAATGTGCTATTGCTCTATTGCTTAGTTGGTTGTGGTACTTAGTTGGTAAAGGAAGTAGAGTAATTTTAGACATGCACAAGAGTTCAGAGGACAGGAGAGTTACCTTGGTGTTAACAGCAGGATGGCCATGGCAGAAAGCTTCTGTTTACATCTTTACATGAAATAGCTATAAACGAAAAATAGCAGTGAAAAACAATAACATAAAGGGCAAATGGTACTGGAGAAATTGCTCAGTGCTTAAGAATATTTACTGTTCATCCAGAGGACCCAAGTTCAGATCCCAGCACCCACATCAGGCAGCTAACAACCACCTGTAATTCCAAGTACAGAGGATCAAATACCATCTTCTGGCTTCCAGGGACACCCAAACATACATTGCAGATACTCACACAAAACGTAAATAAAAATAAATCTTTAAAATATTAAGGACGAATAAAGCAAATTAAGTTCAGAAAGAAAAGATAAATATGTATTTTTTGAAGTAAACACTATTGATACTGATTTTTGAAAGGATCATCATTTATTTAATGATTTTAACTTACCCCTTTAGGCAACCAATAGAAAGTTATAGATTTTGCAAAAGAAAGGAGCATCTCTTTGGCTATATCCTTATAGACAATAAGCTGTAGGTTAATAGCATTTTACCAAGCACAGGACAACACCACATCCAGAGGAAAAAACCAAATGTCTCTCCTCCCTTGATGATGAAATGTAACTTAAAATTTGTAAGTCCAAAAACAAACATTTACTAAAACTAAATGCCAAGGTAAAGGGTTTTTTAAAATGAGTTATTTTTAGTTATTTGGCTAGACCACTTTCTACTATGGTAGTAAAATCACAAGAGTGGGAGGATATTCTGAAAAGAGAGCTAGGAAAGGCTCATCTGGTAGGAGTCTGATGTAAGTGACAAAGCTGGAGGGAAGATGGCTTTACCCTTTCTATTTCCTAAACAAACCCTGATGACCATGAGCTGGCTCACTTTGAAGCTTGAACACTATATTTGCAAAAGGAGAGAATGGCTGTCTGTCCTAACAGTGAACTTAAACTCACCTTTAATTCAGTTCTCTGAAGGATTTGACAGACTACACATTGCAGTCTAGGGCAAATAGTATGTTTATTAATGGTAGTAAATCAGTAGGTAGTTGTGAATTAGGCCTGATTGCACACATTTCTTAAATCCTTATAGCAGACCCCTGCATTTCATGGTGCATTATGTATTCTTCTGCAGGATCCTGCTATAGTTTAGGTTTCTTTCAAGTGGATTAAAAAAAAAACTTGAAGTGTGGCAATAATACCAGAACTCAAGAATAAGGAATTGAGAAGTGAAATAAAATCAACAATTTAACAGTGAATATTGTCTCTATTATTATCAAATTATTATTACTATCAAAATAATAATTTTTAAATTATTGGTATAAGATATAAAGCTTTATTGCACTTTGGAAAAATATAATTATCTCAAGAACTCTCTAAATATGCCAGGAAGCTTGGCCCCTGGGTGGCCCCTGGGTGTTGATAGTTCTATACTGATAGGCCATATGGTAAAGTACAGGGTCAGAGTATATACTAAAAAAAAGGGGAATATATACAATGTGTGGTTTGGTGGAGCACTATTAACAGTTATAACAAGGTTTGTAAAACTATTCACCTGCTTTGAGTAGGACTGAAATCAAATGGATCTTAAAAGGACCAGACACAGCTATCAGGAACATGGGATATAGGAACTCAAACTGAAAGTGTTTAAAATCGATACTGTTTAGAGAATGTGGTCATAATGGGCATAAAGAGGGATGTTGGTATGGTGATTTGAATGAGAATGACTCCATAAAGTCATATGCTTGAATACTTGGTCCCCAGTCAATGGATCTGCATGGGAAGGATTAGGAAGAGTGGTCTTGTGAAAAGAGGTGAGTCATCTGGATAGACTTAGAGATTTCAATAGCTTAAGCCATTTCATTCTCATTTAGTGCTCTCTCTCTCTCTCTCTCTCTCTCTCTCTCTCTCTCTCTCTCTCTCTCTCTCTCTTTCTGCCTTGTTCTTGTTTTTGTGGATAAGGATATAAGCATTTGGTTACTGCCCCAGCAACGTGTCTACCATGTCTGCCTGCCTGCAGTCATACTCTTTTCCATGTTGGTAATACATGGCAGACACTCACACAAATATGTAAGTAAAAAATAACTCTTAAAAATATTAAGGGCAAACATAGGACAAATGAAACTTAGAAAAGATAAACAAGTATTTTTTGAAGTAACTTACTCTCTGAAGCTGTGAGGTCCAATAAACACTTTCTTCTATAAATTGCCATGATCAAGGTGACTCTTCACAGCAATAGAAATGTTTCTATGACAATAGGATTTAATTGTGCTTGTTAGTCAAGGCAATCCTCTGTCCCTCTGAATCTATGGTTGTTGATTTAAAAAAAAAGCCTGTTGCTTTTATTAAAGCAATATTCAACAAACATTGTTTTGGTTGGATTTACTGCAAATATGCATTCACATTTACTGATATGCCTATGAGGCTGGCTTTTAGCAGTAAGTGATAAAACTAACTTGTATTCTATTTGTTATTTTAATTAAAATTTCAAGCAGCATTTTCTTCTCATGCACTTTCACCTCTCCTCAGGGATTTTCCTAGCTTTATGTTAATAAAATGCATTATCCAGTAAGATGTTTTAAAATGCTGTTTGTAAATATCATTAATACACATGAAAACATAAGCAGGTTTATAAGTGATATGCTAAAATGTAGAGGTATAATTAATTGAAAGATTCAACTGGTACCCTAAACAGTTTCTCCTTAATTTCACTGCAGAGATTCGTAAGAAACATGTTACTTAAGAAAAATGTTGTCACACAATTGTCGGTGGCTTTCCACATCATAATCTTGACTCTCCTCCCCTTGCTCCTATACTCCCTCCTTGTATGGCCAACACCCTAGCCCCTGCATCAACTCTGATAAAAGCATCCCATCATAGAAAATGGGCTACAAAAGGCTAGTTCACTTACCTAGGATAAGTCCTGGTCCTACCCCAATTTGTTATGCCAGCTTGAGTTGAGTACCCAAAGGAGGCTTTACCAACTCCCCCATGAAGAATGAATGATATATTTTATTTTTAATAAAATCAGCTTGGAATATCAGAGAACAGTCAAGCCATGAAGATCAGAGAGTGGTAGCCCACACCTTTAATCCCACCACTCAGGAGACAATATCTTTTTGTATTTCTGTAAGTTGAAGGCCTAACAACCAAACATCTTTAATTCTAACTCTATGATTATGATTCAGAGTTGAACCAGAAGTGAAACAACTGGGCAGGGAAGATATTTAAGGCAAGAGGAGGCAGACATTCATGCATTCTGCAGAAGTGACCAGCCAAGAAGAAGGCTCTTAAAGATAGCATTTACTCTTTTTCAGCTTGAGTTGGCTGGGTGAGAAAGATTGATCTGTTTCCTCTTTCTGATATTCCAGCTTTTCTCCAAAATCTGGCTCTGAGTTTTCATTATATACTAGCTAGAATTTGTACAACAGTGGGTGGAATATGGGGAAGTGGGGGAATGAGAGAAGGGGAGGGAGGAGGAACAACTGTGGGAATGTAAAACTAAAAATGAATAGAAAAATAGGAACATGCTGTCTATGGAACTGGGAATAATTATTCTGAATAAAGTAACCCAGAAGCAGAAAGACAAATGAAACATATTCTCTCCCATATGAAGGTGCTATCTTGGAAATTTAGATAACTACAGTTAAATTGGAGTAACCACAGCAGTATAGAAAATGGTTAGGTACCATGCTGGAGCTTTCAAGGAACAAGAACTAGAACAAAGAAACCATGAAGAGTGGATGGGGAACAATTACCAAGAAGGGTTAAATGAGGTGAGAAAGGAGGGAGCATGATAGAAGCGGGAGCATGGGGAAGGAAAGCTACCACTAAAGTCATTTGAAAAAGCTATATGGAAATCTATTACTATAGAAAAAATTTTTATACATATAAACAAGTTTAAATTGAATTACTCTACAACAGAAGAATGATACTTTCTTAGATACCATAGACTATCAAATAATAGGCCCAAGATAGGTTACATCTTTTCAAGTGGCTGGTCAATGATATCTCATGCCCCCTAAACATTATTTTGTCTTGCCCTCTCAATGGTTATCCACTGTTGTAGTAAGTTTTTCCTGTCCCATTTTGGGTCTGGGAGGTTTGTGCCCAGTGCATGCAGCAGTGGTTGGAACCTGGTTCCCGCATCACGGCTTTTGTCCCCCAAAGAAATGAATCACATGCTTGTATCTTTTAAACTGTTTGGCCCATGTCTTAAGCACATTACTAGCTAGCTCTTTCATCTTAATTCAACCCATTTCCATTAATCTTCCACCACGTGGCCCACAGCCCGTGGCTCACCTGGATTCCTACATGCTTCTTCTTCTTCTTCGGGGGACGGATCGAGAGTGACTAACTCCACCCTTACCTACCTGCCTGCCCTCTGATTCTCCACCCACTTCTACGGTGCTTAGCATAGGCCAAATCAGTTACTTTATTTACAGCATACAGCACATTCCACCACAATCCTCGGATGATAAGACTGTATTTCTCAAGACAATAGACATCTGAGTCATAAAATATGGAGAAATAAAGTTGGTACTGACCTAAAACTTGATTGTTACTGGCTTTCAGACTGGAAGATGCTATGCTATTGGAGGAGTAAAGTGGTCATTCCTACCCACCTGCGAACCTTGTAAGCTATAATAACATGTAAGGCATGCTTACTAATGCAATACTGGCATGAATTTTTTGGGAGTAATTAGCCACTTTCTATTTGATTTTACCTCTGTTCCAAAAGACAGATCTTACTTGGTCCCGTTAATAGGACCCAAATCCGATGCCTGGGTAGTTCATAATTCATAGGAAAGAACCTACTTCTATTATTCTGCTAAATGGACATAATAGTAAAACTACTCCCTACATACTTATCTTTATACTTATAGGTCTGTACATCTCTTTATCACCATCAGAGAGGCCATTTTTCACAGTAAATGGCTATTTATTCAGATACTCACAAATAGTCAATGTGCAAAGAATAACAGGCCTTGGAGAGCTTAGCTTTAATGGGAACATTGCTAGTACACCCCACTCTTTCAAAGGACTGGAGATTATTGTAGATTAGGGGACAGAAAGATGGTAAGACTCAGAGGTATCAGAAAAACTACAGAACTAAAGAAAAGTGTTCTCCAGACACATTAGGGCAGTTACACAAAGAAATTCACAGTAGCTATGACTGCTATACAAATTTTATGCAGATAAAGACAAACAAAATCTCATCATGAATGAGGGAGTTAAGGACCCATTAGAAAGTAACAGTTGGAGCAAGCAAGAAAGTAAATTTTCTTCAAGGATAGGGCCCCATGATCCAGTGATAGTCCTAACACCCATACACATAGTATTAGTATTATATGGACTCTGTATTGTTTTTAAGAACTCATAAAATTGGAAAGGAAGAAGGTTGGATGGTAAAAGGGAGGAATTGGAGGAGAGTGAATGGGATGCCAGATTGATCAAATTGTATATAAATTGTGTATATTGATCACTTGAGATGACAAAGTGATGACCCACACCTTTAATTTCATTACTAAGGGGACAGACATCTTTCTGTATTTCAATGAGCTCAAGCCCTAAAAGCCGAGCAGCAATAGCTCACACCTTTAATCCTAACTGTAGGATTATGGTACAGAGTTGAACCCAGAAGTAAAATAGCTGGGTGGGAAAGATATGTAAGGCAGGAGAAAGCAGAGATTAAGGCATTCTCTAGGAGCAACCAGTCAGGCAGAGGACTATGTTCATCTTGAGAAGCTGGCTGGGTGAGAATTGACTTGTGGCCTGTTTCCTCTTTCTGATAGTTCAGCTTTCCCCTAATATCTGGCTCCAGGTTTTCATTACATGCTAACTAGAGTTCATGCAATACCTATCATCCCGATATTATGAGTTCAATCGTGGAACCCACATGATGGAAGAAATCAAGGATTCTGAAAACATTCCTCTGAACTATATACACCCTAAGGCACTTTAGCATGCAAATATACAGAGATAAATAAATAAATAAATAAATAGCCTAGCATAGTGGCAAAGGCCTGTAATCTCAGCACTCAGGGCCAGATGCAAGTGAATTCAGGGGCATGCTGGTCTACATATCTTTTTCCAACTCAGCAAAGGCTACATAGTGATAGTCTGACTCTAAAATTAAAACTAATAAAAAGATAAATATAATTAAAAACAAAGTGGGGAAGTTATTGAAGAATAAAACTTAATCTAAAGTTTACATTTTTTTACATGTATGGAGGTACACACATGCACACATATACATATGAGAAAAATTTCTAGGTATTTGTAAAGACAGTATATTAATATTACTGCCTGATTGACCTCTAATTATTTTGTATAAAGTTCTGATTATAAAACATGTATGATTATTACAAATAGCATTAATAGGTTTTGATTTGAATTCACTTCATTACCAGTACATTTGAGACAATTTTGTGAATAGCATAGATATTTCCTGCTCTGAGAGTTGCTTATGTACATATCCTACTCATTTTTCTCTGGAATTCTCTTTATTCACTTATCTCTATATGATAAAATAAAACTTAAATCATTAAATGATGATACAGATATTTAAATTCTGCCTAACTTTGGTGAGAGAACAAACTGTGTAAATAAAAGTGATGGTTAGTGTGGGACATTCAAAAATTTGCCAGTGTTCTGGACCCTTAGATGAGAAGAAAAACATCTTCTACGGAAACACAATCAATATCATGATATATATTTGTAGCAACAGTCACAGCAATATTTTCTGAGAGTGATACCTGCATATTATTTGTACCCTTGCCTTATCATTTAAATATTTATACAACCTAGTATATGGATTCAATAACCGCAATATTTCTAACCAACTACATGGTTCTATGAGGGTGAAGGAATGGCTAAAGGAAATGGGTGAGAATGTAAGAGGATTATTTCTAAGTCACTGGCTTAATTGAGACATAATAATTAGGTATAATTAATGCTCTACCATGAACTAGACATATAAAAGAATGCACTTTCATTAAGTTTCAAAAAAAGTAAAGAAAATAAAGATAATTTTCTTTAAAAGTTATGTGCATTTTTAGTAAAATGAGTGGAATTGGAGAAATTTTCATTAATGAAATAAGTGAGACACAAAAAGGCAAATGTCATATATTTCATTTACATAAGGAAGTTTAAAATACTGATCTCAAAGAAGAGCATAAATCAGTGAGTATACAAGGCTGGGAATGGTATGAAAAGGGCATGAGAAAAGTTTAGCATTTAACTGGGTAAATAAATTTCAGCACCCTGCATTATAATATGGTGACCACTACTGACAATTATTGTATCATGAAGAGCTAAAAGATGGGAATTCTATATACTCAGATACATGAAATGTAAAGCTAATTAACTTGATGATTGGATATCATGCATATGTATTGACTCATCACATTCTATCCCATTACTATGCACAGTTATTATATGCCAGCTTAAAAATAGGATGAACAGGCTAACTACAACCTAAAAGTAGAAAACTAGGTGAGTATAAACTATCACCCAATTAGAAAATATATTTCTTTATTTTTAATGGAAAAGTAAAATTGTATATATTTACCATTAACATGTTTTAAAGTATGCTGTATGCATGTTCTGGCCAATTACAAGTTGTAGTAATCATTTTTAAGCCATATACATTGTGTTTGGATTTTCCTTTTTGCTCTTTATTGAGGTAAAAGTGCTAAAGATAAAGGTAATGTACACTTACTGTGTAAGGAAAACACACAAATATTTCAGAGAAATGGGAAATATCCATTTCTATTTAGCTATAAAATGAAGATAATATTATTCATCTTGTCGGAATGTCAAGAGCATTAGGGATTAGGAATGAGTTGGCTGAACATAGAGCCTGAAGCTGGGCAAGTACTTTACAAACACTGTGTTTCTTTATTCTATTTTTACCAGAATTACATGATTATGGGATTACTATTATTATAAGGAAATATCAATATGTTAATTTTTTATTTTATTATTATGAACAAAGAAGTCACACTTTCTATCCTTGTATATCCTTACTCAAGGTTCCTTCCCCCTCCCACCACATCAGGTCATTTTCTCTTCTCCACCGCTCCCCATCCCCTCCCTGGGCAAGCAGCAGGCAGTCCCAAGGTTCCACTGTCCCAATATTGCTTAGTTCAGCCTCCACTCCTGGCAGATCCAGTTTTCTCTCCGCCCCAACCTCAAGACTGAGTCAGGTGTTCCTCTAGGGGGAGTGGGATCCAAGGAGTCAGTCCAAGGTGTTTCTGATCCCATTATCTTTCCTTTTATTGAAAGAAGTTAAACATCATTACCTATTTACTATGCTGGCAGTCATGAAAACTGCTGAAAAAAGCTGACAATATTGGAGCAATGAATTGTTTGTTTTACATTGTTTAGAAAGACCCACAAAACAAATTCAAATATGATACAGTGTTACAGTTCACATTTAAGGGTGAGCAATGTGTCACGATGTTTCATGAGGTTCCTTATATAAGAATCTCTTCCTAGACCACTCATTCACTGACTACAGGCTGTTTTGGACTTGAAAGTCAAGGTAGCACAAGTATCAGAAATGTCTGCAAAGGTTGAGGTGAATCTGGTTAGCTTTCTTATTGTAAAGAGAAATATAGGTACATCGGTAACCTTGGTAGTGTTTTATATTGCATTTTTTGTTTGTGTTTTCAAAATCTAAGTTGGTCAATAGCTTCCTCTACAAAAGTAAAGCATTAGTGTGGAAAAGCACTTGAGAGATTTTTTTTTTCTCCACACCCAAGATGTGGATATATTGAAAATTTTAAAAATAAATAAAAACAATAATATTTCAGCCTCTAGGTATCTTACTTTTCGCTGCTTCAAATTTTATAATCTAAAATGAACTGAGACAATGTGTGTAGCAGCTTATACAGAACCCATAATGGCAAAGGCTTAGTTACATTTCAAGGTTTGAGTCTCAGAATACCTTCCCAGTACAATATGTTTAAATGATAGTCAAGTCATATATATTATTCTAGAAGATTCTATAAATCACAGTTTAAACAGAGTTTGATGCAAATGCTATATTTCTGAATGCCATAAAGAAGAATACAATGTCCTTATTATTTCTCTATGAGTAGTTGATTTTTCCTGTTTTGCTCCTTTTTAAATATCTGCATCTTGATGTCTCTAACCTTTCATATCTTCCTCATCAAAGTTCCAAAACACTTTATAAAGTTGAAATGGTATAAAAGTAGTTGGAACTAACTAGTGCTAACATAAGAACTACTCCCAATTCTTCTGAAGAATTTTAATATTCACAACATAATTTTTGATAATAATGAGTCTTTATCATATAAGTAAGGGATATTAACTTTTTGGTTATATGCTGCACTGAAGAAAGACTAGAGTTACCCTTGCTATTCACTGAAAACTCTCTACTATCTACTTCCCATGTAGTAGTAGTTTAATTTTCAGAGCTTTTGACATGGGCCAATTTGTATGTTGCAGGCTAGAACATATGAACTACTTTTAGAAGATAAGAATGGTCACATTTAAAATGTTTATGTATTTTTATATTTATCTTTTGCAATGAATCCTTGAATTTTTTTATTGTTATCTTTCTGGTGGGTTTGATGGAAGGAATAGCTCATATTCCCCAAAAGTAAATACTCCTTCTCAGTGTCCTGTCTCTTTCTGACTTCATCAACAAATAAACACATGGGGAGGACAGGTTGGAAAAAAGAAGCAAAGGCAAAAGTTATACTACTGGAAGGGATTATTAGCCCTGATCTTGACATAGAAAAAAAACTTGCCTCTGCATCCTACAGTCAATATGAATATTAGTCTGAATTACATTATTTACAAATACAGTGAAAGACTAACACAGTTAAAAGAAAATTGAATTACCTCCAATGCTCCCATAAGAAAACTAGACACAATTGCACATTCTAGTCTTCTGGTCAGTGAATGCCAATTCTTTAAATAGTTTAGGGGATATCAATGTGAGAAATATCTTCAAATAATCATTATACAATCTAAATTTTATTATTGACTTGTAGTTCAAGAATGCCATTATTACTCTGTGCTTGATGAGATGTTCTTATCTTTGATAACACTGTAAAATGTGTCCTGAGCCTCCTCTATATTCTGCTGGCACTCATTAATTCATGAGAACTAAAAAGCTCATCTTGACCACCTTTTAACTTTTGTTTATCTTGCCCTAGCAATTTCACTGACAGACTCTAACTACTGTGCCTGCATTTTAACATCCTTGACATAACTCATGTCATTTTCACTTCTGTCTTCTTTTCTTCAAAACCTTCTTTCCATGGAGCTGCATTGAAAGAAAAAAATGTTTCTATTTTCTTTTGTCTTTATTTCTCAAGGATCAAAATTCTTCTAGCACATCATTGTTTTTAATAAGATGTTCTATTCTTAAAACTTCTGAGGACAGTAAGATAGTAAATAAAGCTTTGGTCTGTGAACTCCATTAAAAATAATGTGCTTAATTTGATCATTTATTTGTTCACAATGATTTGCTAACTCATCACTGTATGCCCAGGGCTACACTAATTGCTAAGGCAAAATTAGTTAATAGGATAGATAAAGTCTTGCTTAAAATGAAGATTACCAGGAGGATAGATAGACTGCATAATAATTACAAGAATCAGGATACTGTAAGGTGCCACATACATGTGTCACAAAGAGATACTTGACAACTAGCAAGGGTCATCTGAAAGAAGTAGCATTTTAACAAAATATGAAATGTTTACTAAGAGTTCAAAAATGGTAAAAGTGGGGAAAGGTCATATAGAGAGAATAATACACCAATGCTTGAAAGCAAATAAATTATTACTCACTTTCACAAAAATAATTTTTCATACCTATTATATAGAAAATAAAGCTATTGTAATGAGAGTTGGAGATTTGAAAAACTTCAAATATGTACAACTATTATAAAATAGGGCATTTAATTTGGAGCTTGCTTACTATTTTCGAGAAAGTCTATATTCATGGTGGGAAGTTAGAAGCACATAGATAGATAGACAGACATAGTACTGGAGAAGTAGCTAAGAATTTAAACCCAAATATATAGGCAGAGAGAGAGAGAGAGAGAGAGAGAGAG
>PVIH01027050.1:0-17647 GCA_004025045.1 Sigmodon hispidus | reverse complement strand
CCGCTCTAGCCCCAAATTTAAGAGTTATTTTTTTTCTGAGCCCCTGTCTTTTAATCTTGAAAGGAAACTGTTCGGTTCCACAGAAACTGACCAGAAAAGCCTGTCCTCTTCACCTGTTCCACTGGCACGGCAACACTGCTCCAGCCCCTGGCTTCTACTACTCGGGCCCCCTCACTGAGGTAATCCTGGCTCTTTCTCTCACTGAGTCTCTACAGACTTTCTCTCTGGGTCCCTACACCCTGGGATACTCCTAAACTCTGTTCTCTTTCCACTTTCCCTCTCAGCCTGCATCCCTTTGTGGCTAAGCACTTCCAGTGGCTCCTTTCAAGGATCCCTTCACCTAAGGCTTTCCCCTCCCAGCCCCATCCCTCTTCACTTTCTCAAAGTCTACAGATTGTGCTAGGGACCCCTGGAACCCACCTCCTGCCCCCCAACTGCCACTCTCCCCAGTTTCTAGTGAAAAGTGTGGCAACCACCATTATGGTGCACTCTTGGAAGGCCCTTCCTCAACCGGATATGGAGGTGCATTCAGTAAGTTAATGACTTGCTATTAATAGCTAACACAAATTGAGCACCTGCTGTGTGCCTAACCTCTTCTACTATGCAAGATAATTTCCTTACTTATCATATTTATTGTCTCTCTTTCCACTAGAATTTCTTCAAGTTCCCAGGAGTTGAGTCTTTTTTTTCCCCTGTGCCTTATCAATGCTTGGCATGCAGGAATTTAATTTAAATTAATTAGCTAATATTAAATAATAAAATGCCTAACATTAATTAAGAACTTATCTAGTGCCAAACAACATGAAATTATAGGCGACAGTGTGGAATATAAAATAAAATGCAGACAGTAACCTTCAGTTCACAGCAGTTAAGGTTGGTTTAGTTGTGAGTGCTGCTGTTTTGAGGTGTTTGATGTCGGTGATGGTGGTTTTGTTTGAGTCTCCCTATGTAGCCCTGGCTGGTCTGGACCTCACAGAGATTCACTGACCTCTGCTTTCTAAGTGCTGGAATAAACTTGTGCCTCAGTCACCATGGGTTTCAGTGAAAGAACTCAGCTCACCAGGCTTTCCCAACAAGCATTAGTACCTACTGAGCCATCTCGCTGGTCTTCTGCCTGATTTTATATCGTACTGAGGATGAAATGCAGAATTTTATACATGTCAGGCAAGCATTCTACCTCCTGAAATTAACCACATCCCTAGTTTTATTTTCTGTGTATATCAATGTTCCTGCCTCACAATATAGGTGGTTGTTAGTAGATAGACTACATGATTTGCTTTGCCTTTTTTTTTTTTTTTTTTTTTTTGAGAAAAGGTTTGGCTCTCAGTGTGTTCTGTAACCAAGGCTGATCTTGAACTTGTAATCATTCCTCCACCTTCTGAATGCTGGAATATTATGGGGCTGTTTTTCTGAGGTGCCAAGGATTGAACCTAGGGCTCCATGTATGCTGAGCACTAAACCAACTGAGCTGTGGATCTCCAGCCCTGATTTACTAGCTCTCTGTAATAAGATGTTCTTTTAGAACATAAACCCCTTGCGTAAGAAAGTTCTAAGCAGCCAGTCACCAGAAGGGCACTACTGTGCCAAGCTGGAGTTCAAAGACAACCAAACCAAACCAAATCTCACTCTCCTGTGTAAAGGAGAGAGACTGCTAAGGGACATAGAGATTCTTTTCCAGAGGATAAAGATGTTCAAAAAAATTTAAATATCCTCAAATTCAACTATAGTGATGGTACACAAAGAGTTGCACATTTTAACTGGGTGGACTTCATGGGGTGTGTGTTAATATCAGTTGTAGGAGTACTTGAAAAATCCCAGGGCAGGCCAGATGGCTCAGAGATAAAAATGTTTGCTACCTTACTTACTGACTGACACCTTACTACCGCAGAAAAAGATAACCTACTCCCATAGATTGTCCTTTGACTTCCACACAAATGCTATGGCACACAAGCACAACTCCACCCCTGCAAGGGGGAAGTCACTTCCATCCACCCCAATCTAACACCTCCCATATACAAAATAAATGCAATTTAAAAATTTTATATATATATGTGAAAAAGAAATATACCTGTTTGGTATTGAAGGGATATCTGGACAAGAGAGGCTCTGGGTTTGATCTCCAGGCTTGTTCAAAGAAAAGCAGCCTTCTAGCTTTAAAAGAAATAAGGGAGCTAGGCACAGACGGACACACCTGTAATTCTAGCACTGGGAAGACAGAGACAGGAAGATTGCTGAAACTTAGAGGTCTACCTGACCTGTAGGAAAAGTTCCAAACTAGCTAGAGCTACATAGTAAGTCCCTGCTTCTCCTTACTCCCAAATAAGGAGAAAACAGGGTAGTGGATGCTTAACTATGTGGATTCGGTGGCACCTGGGGGTCTCCTTTCTTCCAAGCAGTCTCACCTGACTTAGTGTTTTCTCACTCAGCACCTGCTGTTTACATCTCTCCCTTGAGCTGACTGTCCGGAATGGCGTTATCAACAAAGTCTAGCATCTTGGACCTGACTCTCAACAGCCAGTGCACCAGATCCCCAGAGGAAAGCCATGAGGCTTGGGCACAATGCAAAAAAGCTGGTCGGCAGTTTCCTGAGTACAAGGCAGTGGTGGTAGGTGCAAGCGGCGTTGGTAAAAGTGCTCTCACTATCCAGATGACACACCACTGCTTTGTGAAAGACCATGACCCCACTATCCAGGATTCCTACTGGAAGCAGGTGGCCCTGGACAACGGGGGCTACATTCTGAATGTGCTAGATACAGCAGGGCAGGATGTTCACAGGGCTCTGCGTGACCAGTGCTTGGCAGCTGGTGATGGCGTGCTGGCTGTCTTTGCTCTTGACGACCCCTCGTCTCTGGACCAGCTGCAGCAGATATGGTCCAGTTGGAGCCCTCGAAAGAAGCAGCCTCTGGTACTCGTGGGCAACAAGTGTGACCTTGTGACCACTGCTGGAGATGCTCATGCTGCTGCAGCAATCCTTGCTCACAAGTGGGGAGCCCCCTTCGTGAAGACCTCAGCCAAGACCCGGCAAGGTGTAGAAGAAGCCTTTGCTCTGCTTGTTCATGAGATTCAGAGGGCCCAGGCAGCTGCGGCTGAGCCAAGCAAGGAGAAGACCCGACAGCACAAAGCTGTGTGTAGCTGTGGCTGTTCTATAGCCTAAAGATCTTAGTCAAGCAAATTGAGCCTAAGTTCCTATGGACACCTTTTTATTTCCATTTGGTGAGGAGTTAGGTGATAACATGGGTGTCCAGCATTGGCTGTGTTTCTGTAAAGCTCTGTGCAAAATTAAATAAATGTTCTCAGGATTCAAAACTGCCTTCATACTATGTCTTTCTTTTCTTTTTTATTTGAGACAAAGAGAGCTGCCTGTCTCTGTCTCCTGAGTCCTGGGATAAAACTTATGTGTCACGATGCCAAGTTTTGTTTTCTGAGACAGGATAGCCCAGGCTGACATTGAAGTCCTTCCCACCTCTCCAAGTGCTCCCATTACGTATTACAGGTGTGTATGCTACACCAGCTTTCACACCAAGTATTTTATGGGTGGGAGAATGTTGTTTGAGTTATGAGCTTTAATTCAAAGAATTTGGAGCATCTGAACGCAATAGTGGCACACACCTGTAATCCCAGCACTTGGGGAAAGAGGCAGGCGTGAGTTTAAGGCCAGCCTAATCTTCAGAGTGAGCTCTAGAACAGCCACAAGACTACAGAGAACCTTGTCTTAAAAGGCGGGGGGGGGGGGGGGGGGGGGGGGGGGGGGGGGGGGGGGGCTTGAGAACTGCCCAACCTTGATTTGGATACAAGGGATGTAGAGAAAACACCTTAAAAAAAACCTCCATCTTCGTACAACAGAAGACTAGACAGTGATAGAAGCTATAAATTAAAGTAGGCAATGATAACAGTGAAATGAAGGTTTAAAAATGCCTTATGAAGTGGCATTTGTACAAAAACTTGCCCATATAGAGGGCAGAACAAATAACCGATGCCCATGGTTGGGCTGAATATTCAGAGCCCTGTGTGATCAGGGCTTGACAGTTGGTATGCTGGGTATCTGGACCAGCTTCAGTAGATGTGATCTGCCTAGGACCCTCACAAGGAGCCCCTGGTCCTGGTGGGCAGCAAGGGTAGCCATAGCCCCTTGACCTTTGGTGCCATGGAGCCCTGGCAGATGCTGAAAGTGACCTCAGAGTATCCCAGGGAAATCCACCTCAGTGAAGCCTACAAGTGTAGCCTAGGCACCTGGTGAGTACTGCAATACCACAGTCAATGTCTGCATAGGTGCTTTTGCCAGTGAGGAAAGCAGACTAGAAGAGCAGATTCCATGTCACTAGAGAACCCAGCCCACCGGCCCCTAGAACACAACACTCAAGGAGCTGCTATAGATCACATTTATTGAGGGTTCAGGGGATGAAGATCTCGGGGTGGGTAGCCGGGTAGGCGACTGTGGACGTGCTGGCAGAAAGTCAGGGTTGCTGGGGCGCTCCTGGGTTCCAGGGCGTGCGGGATGCAGCAAGAGCTCAGGGAGGCAGGAGGCGGCGTGCCGGCGCCTGGGGCGAGGAGTTCTCCAGGCGTTTCACGCGCAGCAGAGCCCCCAGCACACTCTCAGGGGGCACCTCAGGGCCCAGATCCTGGTCTGCAGCTCGGCGGAGGCGGCGCGGGGCCGCAGCAGCTTCTGGTTCGGAACTTCCGGTGAGGATCCGCCCCAGCAAGTACCTGCGTGGCGAAGAGGACCGCTGTGAGGATGCGGCTGCACGCCACCACTGCGGTCCGAACCAGGACGACACGACTTTGGAACACCGTAGTGCTTGTAGTCCCCACTCAAGCTTGAGTTCCCCGCCTTCCATTGCAGAAAGTGCCTCCCCCAGGACCTCTCGGGCAGAAACCCAGCCACCCAGAAGCCTTAGTCTGCATAATCCCACCCAGTGAGGGCTCTATGGCCATCTGTCCCCTGTCCCCGGGACCCACGATTTCACCCCCTCGGGCTCCAGCGCAGCTCTTTGCTCATCTCCCCTCACCCCCCTCCCGGGTGAAGCAGGTCCCGCAGCCCTGGCCCTCCCTCCCCTGGCCCGAGCACCTCAACAGCTCCGGATCCACATCAGGAGTCTCGTCGCCGGCATCCTCGACATCCGAGCCGGTGGGGCCATCGTCGTAGACCGGGGGCCGGGGGCGCAGCGCGGCGGCAGGCGCGGGGACGAGCTGAGCCGCGAGGGCGGCGGGGTCTAGGCGAGCGCGGAGCAGAGCACGTGCGAGCTGTGCTGCAGGAGCGTCCGGGTCGTCGTCCGGGGCCAAGGGGGGGTCGGAGGCACGCGGGGAGCCCCAGACACGCAGCAGCTGTGCCAGGACACGCGCCTGCTGGTCCTCCGCTTCCTGCGCCTCGGCACGCGCGCGTTCCTGTCTCTCGGCTTCCAGCAGGTGCGCCAGCGCCCGCGCCAGCTCCTGCACCGCACCCGCCGCCTCTCCTCGGGGCACGGCCCTACGCAAGCGGCGGGGAGTGCCGGTCTCAGCCAAGGGCGCTGATGCTGCACTCAAACTGCGGGGTTCCTGCAAGATGATGGAGTGGGAGAAAAAAATGATATCGTCATGGTCCCTCTAGCTAGAGACGCCCAACTAGGAGTGGGGCTCCATGGATTTTAAATGAACACCACATTCACTGGGCTCCTCCAAAATTTGTTTTCTTTTTCTTTTCTTTTTTTTTTTTCTTTTTTTTTCTTTTTTTTTTTGAGAAGGGGGGTCGGGAGCGTACCAGGTCTGGAATAAAAACTATAATACTTCACTGTTGGAAATTAAATTTGCAAAAATAAGCCGGGCATAGTGCACACACCTTTGATCCCAAAAAGCAGAGTTTTGAGTTCAAGACCAGCCTGGTCTACAAAACGAGTTCCAGGAGAGCCAGGGCTACACAGAGAAACCCTGTCTCAAAAACCAACCAAACAAACAAAAACAAATTGCAAAACTCATTTTTGAAAGAGAAATTGTTCATGCCCCAAAAGAAAAAATTTTATGACCCGTCACATCTAGGGTGTTGCACTCAAAGCCTACTGGACATAAATAAATTACTGGACCATCATAATAGTATTTTATAATAGCATTAAAGTAGGGGGGATAAAGGAAAGAGTGTCCTAGAAATAGACCATGACAAACTAGTATACTCATGATACACTTACGATGATAAATGAACTACAATATAGTAGTTCACAATTCACTTCAATATAAATAAATCTCCCACCAAAGCAGAACCAAAAAAAAAAAAAAAGGCTCTGGGGGCTATCATGCAGAAAGGCTTGGATTTAAAACCACATGCATCCCTCCACTTACACACACACACACACACACACACACACACACACACACAAAGGCAAATTCTAGAATCCCACTGTAGATAGCATAAGATTTTCCAACATCAAGGATTTCTTTTGAGACCACCAGGAAGCAGATGCTTGATTCCAGTTCTGTGATGTTCCAAAAGCAAAAACTAAACAATACATCATTTAAAGATAAGCTACAAATAAATGGAATCAATTAGGAGAAAACAGAAGGGTTGGCTGGTGAAGGATTCCTAGTATTGGTCAGATTTTATTTTTTAAGCTGAACAGTAGCTATGCTAAGGAGACAATTTTTCCATTATTTTTCTTAAATTACATATATATTAAATAGATTGTTCCATGCTAAATATTTAATACTTTAAAAGGATCCTTCTCTGTAATTCAGACAGCTTTGAAGACGTAGAAGAGCAAGCTGCTCCATGTCCTTCCCCTTGGTCAGCATCCACTACACCACCCTCAGCCCCTGAGGAAATCACTCACCAGTAATCCCTCCTACACACACACACACACACACACACACACACACCGCCCTTGAAGTGTCACACATGCAACCCAACACTGCCATATCTGCTGCAAGAAACTGCATAGAAGGGGTCTTTTCTGCCTGTGTGCACATTCCTTGTTGGGGAAATGGTTTGCTGTTATATTCTCTGAGCCACCCAGGTGCAAGGATGCAGAACAGAAACATCATGGCTTCTTTCCCTGCAATGACACAGCTCCACAAAGAAGCTAGAAGGAAACCATCTCATGGATGCACACAGAAAAACTCAAACACTCAGTCTACCCAAGCCACCATGAAATATGTACCCTGAGGTACAAGGACCACTCCTTCCAAAATCAAAACAAAACATAAAACCCTAATACAGAAACACATAGGAACACAGGAAGATACGCCCATATACTACGTCATTACACATAAGAATTCACAAATATACACATGGTATCACCGAGAAAGCAATCACACACATCACACACACACACACACACACACACACACACACACACACACACACACACACACACACAAAATGAACCAGAACAATCTCCAGTATTACAGGACATCCCGGGGCAGTCAAACCAACGGACACACTGAGAGAACACAATACCTATACACCTCGATCATCACATCACAGACGAATATATTGATACCATAGACATCTTTTCTGAATATGTCCTAGTGCCATGGACAGTGCCAAAGGACTCCCACGGGGCGAGGTCAGACCAGGCTCCAGATGCTCAGGGATGGGCAGGATGCATCTGCTAGCCGAGCCCTGAGCACCAGCACCCTCACACCCAGAAACTGGGCTTTACCAATGGAAGAACCGTCAGTTGCAGCCCAGAATATCCTTGCCAATCTCTATGCACATACCAGCAAGAATGCCCCACCAACACTTTCCCCATCTTTCTCCCCACCCCCACCCCCTGCTGACTGGAGTCGCACCTTTACTGGCCTCGCAGACAGGGCAGGAGGCAGCCGCAGAAGGGCCAAGAGCAGCAGCACCAAAAGGCCGACGCCCCCGGCCCTCGGCCCGCAGAGCAGCGGCGACCACGCCATACTGCCCCAACGAGCCGGGCTCCGGACGGGCGGACTGGCTGTCAAGTGCGCAGCGCTGGGACTAGTGGGCACAGCTGTGGGGCTCTGCGACTGCGCACATCTAAGAGCCTGGCCCTCCCTCCTGTTCACCTCCTGTCATTCTACGCAGGCGCAGAATTGGGGCTCTGGCCTTGTCTTCATCCTGCGCATCGCCATGGAGATGTCCAAGGGGCAAATTGGAGAACTGAAAGTCTGCACTGGCGGTTGCCATGGCAGTCGAAGGGCAGTTGCTAGGGCAATAGACCTTGCTGTTGAATTACCAGACAGACAAGGAAAATTGACTCAGTGGGCTGAAATAAGGGTCTGGTCTCTGTCCTTGGGGAAACAACAGACTAAACTCTATTCGATGGATAAACAATTACTGGCTGGATGCTGTGGACCACGATGTTCACAGAGAAATGAGTTCAATCCAGGTGACTGCTATGAATTAGCCTTGTGCCCAAATAAAGCTATTACCAGCAACTGCAAGTTCAAAATGACACAAAGTTCTATAGGCGTGATATTAGGTAGAAGTTCATTGGATGCTTCTTTGCATTCTGCCACCTCTTTGTCATTACTTCCCCTCTCCATGGCTGTGTTTATTTTGTCCTCACGTGTCCTCATGTCTCTCCATCTTCCTTTCCCCATCTGTCTCCTCTAGTCTGTCTCTTCTTTAATCTCTCATAAATTCTCCTGTTCTCACTAATTTATTGTCTTATTTACTTGTTTTCCATAAATACATAGATTTATGCTATATAGTGTCCCAGAAAGAATCTTTTTTTCTTTCATTTAGAATTGAAACTAAAAAATTAAAACAAAGTATGGTGACATGGCATAAATTAAAAGTGAAGGAAAGCCAGGCATGGTGGTAAAGCCCTTTTATCTTAGCATTTAGCAGAAGCAGGAAGAGCTCTTTGAGTTCAAAGCCAACCTGGTCTACACGGTTCAGGTCAGCCAAGGCTACACACTGAGACTCTATCTCTAAATAAATAGTAAAAGTGAAGAAAAGAGCCAGCTCCACTGGAACACTCCTATAATTCTCAACTTGGAAAGCTGAGGCTGGAGACTAGCAAGTTTGAGCCTAGCCTGGGCTATATACAAGACCGTGCCTAAAAAGGGGGGAGGGGAAGAAAGATCCATCTGCGTCGTCTAGAATGAATCTAATCCATTGACTCGTTATGCCTGTATATTCCCAGCATCACAGATTACATGACAATGCAAATCCTTTCCTAAGTGCCTTTATGAAAGCCTGGAGCAAGAGGACTATTTCAAGTCTAAGGCCAGTTGGGACTACACAGTAAGTGCCTCAAATCCCACACACAAAAAAGTCCACTTCATAATCCACTTCTGTCAAGTGTATAAGTGACAGGTTATATTTAGCATATATGTATATTAAAGGTAAGATGAACCAGCCAGTGAGGAGACTCTACTCTGCCGATTTCGATAAAGTATTGCCCACCCACAGCCTGCATGCACCCCAGACAGGGTCTCTCTGTGTAACAGCCCTGGCTGTCCTAGAACTTGATTTGTAGACCAGGCTGGCCTTGAACTCACAGAACTTTCCTGTCTCTGCCTCTTGAGTGCTGGGATCACCACTATGCTTGGCATCTTAAGTGCCAAAGACTAGAGGCTGGTTGGCTAGACTATAAGGAGCTAAGGGGTACTTGTCATTGAACATTCAATAGAAAATTGAAGCTCTGCATTCTTCTATATGTTTTATAATTATAAAGAACTTGGAAGTGACTGCTTCCCTGATTAAGCCTCAGATGACATTGTAGCCCTAGCCAACACTGTGACTTCACTTGGAGATAATCTTAAGTAGGAAACACACTAAAGTAAGCCTTGACTTCTCTCCTCCACTCCCATGGAGGATGGGACCCAAGGCCATGCATATACTAAGCAAATGTTTCCCCACTGAGCCACACACAATTCCCCATCCCAGCTCTAAGCCCTTACTCCTGACAGGAAAAAAACAACAAAAACCCAAAACTGCCTAGTTACTATTGACTTGTTTGTTTTATAGTGCTGGGGATGGGATTCAATCTGACCACAATCTGAAGATTGTATTAACAGAAATCTAGGGTAAACTGGGTGGTGGTGGTACACACCAGCACTTGGGAGGCAGAGGCAGGTGCATCTGTATGAGATAGAGACCAGCCTGGTCTACAGAGTGAGTTCTAGGACAGCCAAAGCCGCTGCACAGAGAAACCCTATCTTGAAAAATCAAAATAATAATTAAAATACTTAAAAGATAATTTGAATACATAAAGACACATTTCATAAAACTTTGAAGAAACAATTACATATTATGAAAATTGTTTTGAAAGGATTCTTATGGGCTGGAAAGATGCCTCAGAGGTTAAGAGCACTGACTAATCTTCCAAAGGACCTGAGTTCAATTCCCAGCACCCACATGGTGGCTCATAACCATCTGTGATGACATCTGGTACCTTCTTCTGTGTGCTGTATACATAATGAATAAATAAATATTTAAAAAAAAGAAAAGAAAGGATTCTTACAAAAAAGTAATTCTCCCATGGATGTGAAAGGAGAAAAGAAGGCATGGGGGACGTCAGAATACATTTCTTACTTTTTAGAATTAATATGTGCTTTAAAACTCCCTTCAGGGGGCTGGAGAGATGGCTCAGTGGTTAAGAGCACCGTCTGCTCTTCCAGAGGACCCGGGTTCGATTCCCAGCACCCACATGGCAGCTAACAACTGTCTGTAGTTCCAGTTCCAGGCAAACACCAAGGCAAATAAATAAATAAAGTTTAAAAAAAAAACTCCCTTCAAAGGGTATGGAGGGATATTTTTGGGTTGATTAGGAGCATGCACTGCTCTTGCAGAGGATCCGAGCTCGGTTCCCACTACCCATGGTGGACAGCTCAAAACTGCCTGTAACTCCAGGTCCAAGGGATTCAACATCCTTTTCTGGCCTCTGTAGATACACCACACCACCACCACCCACACACACACACAATTAGATATAAAAAATAATTTAAAAGTATGCATATGAATGCTCATGTCTGTATGTCTGTGTATCACATTCATGCCTGCTAGTTGCTAAGGTCAGAAGAGGGTCAGATCCTCTGGAACTGGAATTAGATAGTTGTGAGCAGACATGGGGGTGGCTAAGAATGGAACCCAGGTTCTCTGTGAGAGCAAGTACTCTGAAATGCTGATCCATCTCTTCAGCTACTTCCCCAAATAAAATAGTTTTAAAATCCTTTAAAAAATGAAGTATTCTTGCTATTCTGCTCAGGCTGGCCCTAAATTACCCAAGTCAAATACTGTTCCTTTAGCCTACATAGTTGGAACTGCAAGTTAGCACCACATTGTCCTAGGCCACCATATTTAGTTGTGTGTGTCTGTGATTGTGTGTATGTTGCTACCAATCAGATTCAGAGCCTTGACAATACTAGATAATCACTCTTATCACTGAGCTTCATTCACACTTTCACATTTTCAGCTTGGAATAGTGGCTTATGCCTGCAATCCGGGAACTTGAGGAGCTGAGGCAGAAACAGTGCCTTGAAACAACTAGCCAGGGCTACATAGTTCCAGGCCAACCTGGGCTAGAGCAAAATGCTGCTTACAAATAATAAGCACTCATTCTAAACTGATATACATTGTTTTGAGGTGCTAGGAGATCCAATCTAGGGCCTCACACTTACTAGACAATCTATCAGCACTGCCATACCATTGCAATACAATCTCAGACCCCAGCTGATTATTTTTTGTACTGGGGGAATCCAAACTCAGGGTCTCATATATGTAAGCTAAGCACCCTACCACTGAGTTATACCTCCAAACCTCCAGTTGAATATTGTAAGAAAAAAATCAATAAATGCATAATTAGGGGGCTGGAGAGATGGCTCAGCGGTTAAGAGCACCGTCTGCTCTTCCAGAGGACCCGGGTTCGATTCCCAGCACCCACATGGCAGCTAACAACTGTCTGTAGTTCCAGTTCCAGGCAAACATCAAGGCAAATAAATAAACAAATAAATAAATAAATAAAGTTTAAAAAACTATTAAAAATGCATAATTAATGAGTTATTGCAAAAAAATTGTACTTGACTATTCAAATCAGCATTCTAAGTAATAGCTTACAAATAGAAGCACCTCAAGTGCTCATCAGTAGATAAGTGAGGTTCAAACGTTAAGTAGACAAAGGAAATATTTGGGAATTTAACTCACAGGTAGAACATTTGCTTGATATTCTTGAGGTCCTAGATGCCATCTCCAACACTGCAGTAAAAGTTTTAAACCAAGTTTCAGGGGCTTGGGCCATAGCTCAGTTGACATGAGTGCTAGCACCACACAAAGGTTGGTCACAGTGATACACTGTGATCCCATTACCCAGGAGGTAGGGCAGGAGGATCAGAAGCACAGCCAGGCCACCACAACTGCATAGCTAGCTAGAGGTCAGCTTGTACTACAGAGCTTATTTCAAAACATACAAACAAAACACCACAGAGTCCCAGAGATGGGCAATAGTGCTGGTTGCTTTAGCAATCAGAACTTGCTTAATGCCTTTGGCTTGACTCTATGCTTTAAAATGGTTGTGATTTTGTAAAATACATTTTTGACCTTTGTCTCTGTTTCCTGGAATGCAATTCCTAAAATCCTTGGAATATTCAAAATGATCTTTTTATATGCTAATGTTTGGTTGCTGACCCACCACCTCTAGGTAGCTTCAAAGTGGGGGCTGGGTGACCAAGTGCCAGATGGAATTAGACAGCTGGGACTTCAACCCCACCCCCTACTTCTCTAGGGACTAGCTAAAGGTAGTGATTTGTGAACCAAGGTTATAATGAATTGTGTTCGTAAACTGAGGCTGAAAAGGTTTAGATTTGAAGGAGTTCTGCTTAGCTGAACACATAGATGTCTATCCTTAAGACTGACACCCCAGAAGAGAGGAGACGGTATGAGATCTCTGTCCCTGTCCCCAGCCCTATCTATCTCTTCCTTTGGTGTTTAATAACTATCCTATGTACCATCTATTATAATAACTAGGTAAGTAAATTATTGCCCTAGCACACTAATCAAAATGAGGAAGGACTTGGGAGGAATGTGTGTATAGCTCGTCTCCTCTCTTCTGGTTTATTTACCTGTGTCTGGCCCTTCGGTACCTTTTCCTTGAGCATGTGGATAGGGGGACTCTCACTATAGAGACAAGTGGTAGATCCATTGGTCTTTCTTGATTCTCTACATGTCTCTAATGATCACAATGATCATTTATTTGTGTGTGTGTGCATGCAAAGTGTGTACTACAACACTCATGTAGACAGGAAAAGACAACTTGTGGGAGTTCGTTCTCTTCCCACTGTATGGGTCCTGGGAAATTGAATTTAAGTCTCTGGGCTTGGTGGCAAGTCCCTTTATCTGCTGAGTTATCTGGCCAGCCTCTTTTATAGCTCTCCTGTAAGACAGGACATCCAGGACACACAGAGACTGAGAGAGCCACCATCCTGGGAGAAGGAAGCTGGAGAAGGGGGAAGGAGGCAGAGGTAAAGCAGAAAGGAAATGGGGGAAGCTTCAGGAAGGAATAAACTGAAGGAAAGTCTCAGAAACCCTCGACAGAAACAGGCAAGTATAAATGAGATTGGGGAATTAGGTGAGGGGCTAGGGTATATTATAGCTCAGTGGGAAAGCACCTGTCTAGCACAAGGCTCTAGGTTTTCTTTTTCTTTTTCGAGGCCAAGTCTACATAGCTCTGGCTGGTCTGAAACTGGCTGTGTAGATCAAAGAAGCCCCAGACTCACACAGATCTGCCTGCCTCTGCCTCCTGAATGCTGGAATAAAAGGTGTGTACCACCATTCTTGGTAAACATGTACTAGAAGAGGCCTGATAAACTGAGTCCAGCCTCTGAACCCAGAACACACCCCCACACACACATTTTTTTTCTCCTCTCTTGCTGTTAGGAGTCTAAACGGATTCTCTAACAGCTCACTTTCAATGGTGTTGCAATAAATATGGATGTACAGGTATCATTGGGGTATGTTGGTTCCTTTAGACATATACCTAGGAGTAGTAGAGCTTGGCCCTATGGTAGGTATATTTTTAGTTTTTTGTTAGTTTTAGTTTTTTGAGTAATCTTTCTACTGATTTCTATTGTATTCCCACCAATACTGTATAAAGTTTCTCTCGTCCCCTGAACCCTTACCACATTTGATGACAGCAATCTTCATTTCAGAAAGATGGGCTCTCAAGTATCTTTCATTTGCCTTTGCCTAATAGCTAAAATGTTGACCTTTTCCCCATTGTTTTGTTCACACAGGGTCTCATAATGTAGACCCGGAATTCGCTCTGTAGACCAGGCTTGTGTCAAACTCACAGAGACCTGCCTGCCTCTGGCTCCAGACTACATGAAAAACTATCAGACTGGCAAGATATTCAACTTTTCACAATTAACCATTTGTGTGGTTTTTTTAAGTAATAGTGTTCTGCTAGAAGGCCAGAGGAGGGCACTAGATCTTGGTAGAGATGGTTGAGCTACCCTGTGGTTAGTGGGAATTGAACTCAGGACCTCTGGAAGAGCAGCCAGTGCTCTTATCCTTAGACATCTCTTCAGCCCTCTCATTTGTGCTTCTTTTAAGAAGTTTCTGCATAGTTCCATGTGCCATTTACTGATTGTATCATTAATTTGGGGAAGCTCAATTTTTTTTTAATATATCAACAGCTTTTTTTTTAAAGATTTTATTTATTATGCATACAGTTTTACAGAAGAGGGTACCAGACCTCATCATAGATGGTTGTGAGCCACCATGTGGTTGCTGGGAATTGAACTCAGGACCTCTGGAAGAACAGTCAGTGCTCTTAACCTCTGAGCCATCTCTCCAGCCCGGAAGCTCAATTTTTAATTTTTAATTGTACACTGGTGTTTTCCCTGCATGTACAACTGTATGAGGGTGGTGGATTCAGTGGAAGTGCAGTTCCAGATAGTTTCAAGCTGCCATGTGGGTGCTGGGAATTGAACCCAGGTCCTCTGGAAGAACAGTCAGTGCTCTTAACCACTGAGCCATCTCTCCAGCCCCTATCTTTCTTTAGTTCTTTGCATACTCTATTAGCCATCTGTGGAATAACTGTAAGGGTTTTCTCTATTTGGTAATGTCTTTTTCCACTCTGTGTCTATCTCCTGCCTCTTCTGGGTCTCTGCACACACTCCCCCATCACCCTAGGGTCTTTTTTCTTCTTCTTTTTTTTATTATTATTATGAATAAAGAAGTCACATTTTCCATCCTTGTATATCCTTATTCAAGGTCCCTTCCCCCTCCCGTCACATCAGGTCATTCTTTCTTCTCCACAATCCCCATCTCCTCCCTGGGCAGGCAGCAGGCAGTCCCATGGCCCCACTGACCCAATATTGCTTAGTTCAGCCTCCACTCCTGGCAGATGCAGTTTTCTCCCCCTAACCTCAAGAGTGAGTCAGGTGTTCCTCTAGGGGGCACCCTAGGGTTTTCAATTGCATCCCAGTGCTCACCCAGGACTTGTTTTAGTCCCTCCCCACTTCCTTCTCTTTTCATCCATCTTTGTCTTCTTTTCTTTCTTTCTTTTTTTTTTTAAACTTTATTTATTTATTTGCCTTGGTGTTTGCCTGGAACTGGAACTACAGACAGTTGTGAGCTGCCATGTGGGTGCTGGGAATCGAACCCGGGTCCTCTGGAAGAGCAGACGGTGCTCTTAACCACTGAGCCATCTCTCCAGCCCCTGTCTTCTTTTCAAAATTAGGCTTTTAGCAACACAATTTTTTTTTTTTTGTAGAGTAACTCCTCCTGCCACGCCTGGGAATCTGGGCCTGCTGTTTTGCACAGAGACTGGGCAATGTCCTAGCTGGGGCAGGAAGGCAAGACAAGAGTCCAATGCTGTCAAGCGCAGAGAGAGCTGAGGGACTGGCTTCCAAGTCGCAAACATCGAGCTGCACCCTGGTGGTGGAAACTGGGAACTGGAAGCCAGGGTTAGAGAAGCCGCACCTGCAGGAGCACCGTATGCCCTAGAGGGCTGCTAACCTTTAGGGTGAGGCCAGTCCATATCAAGTCTTCAGCCTAGCAAGAGCCAGGCAACTAAAAAGAGGCCTGCTGTAGCAAAGTCCAGGAAGATGCTCAGAGAGGGTTTACAGCACTCTTAGAAAGCACAAAAAGATAGGAATGGGAATTAAGCATGTGAAACAGCAGGTAGCAAGCTTAGATCCACACAGGGGAGTTTGGTCCCCAAAGGCAGAAGGGAGGGAGGGGGAGGAAAGGGGAGAGAGGGAGGGGGGAGGAGAGAGTTGTGCACCAGAGGAACCCTGATACTCTAGGTATGATGGAACTTGTACAGCAGAGCACTGCAGATGGAGGTCCCAGCTCACGAAAGGCCGAGTTTTAATTGGGTGTAGTGCAAATCTGCAAATCCCAACCCATCTTTTCCTTCCCAGGGCAGTTTATAGAGTAGACATGTATTGCTAGGCTGAGTTGTTCAAACAGGAGGTGTTGCAGCTGCCATTACTGAGGGCTAGCAGGCTCGTGTTGGGACTTTCACAGGCCCTAGGTACTACACTTTGGTCTCCAGGTGCATCAGTTTTATACGGATGTTCCATCTCCTTGGAGTGACTTGTAGTACTTCATGCGCCTATTTGTATTGCAGCAGTCACAGTGGAAAAGAAACCCCATTCTCTGGAAATTTCTGAACCTCAATATGGCATTTGGACCTCAGTAGAGACAACCTATCCACTTGGGGCTTGCACAGAGTAACAAAACTTGGGAGATGTTCATCCAGGATAATCTTTCCCATACCTCTCTTCTCCCCAAATGAGCCTCATTTCTGTATAGACTGTGATCACTCTTAAAATAAAACATGTACTTTAAGCACTTGGGAGGTAGAAGGATTAGGAGTTCAAGGTGTGTCTAGACTATACTAATGAGAACCTGTCCTAAAAGAAAACAACTGTATGGTGGTATATATTTGTGATCACAGCACTTAAGGAAGCTGAGGCAGGAGGATCAGTTTACAGGACAAGCAACATAGTTACGTAGTTAGAGGCCAGTCTGGGCTACCTCAGTCCCTGTGTTGAAAAACAAAAAGCACACTGATTGTTCTTCCAGAGGTCCTGAGTTCAATTCCCAGCAACCACATGGTGGTTCACAACCATCTATGATGACATCTGGTGCCCTCTTCTGTATACTGTATACATAATAAATAATTTTTTTTTAAAAAAGAGAAAAACAAATAGCAACCCAAGTTAAAGCACACACCTTTAAACCAGAACTCTAGAGGTAGAAGAAATAGTGAGACCCTGTGTCAAAAAAACCAACAAAATAACATAAAGGTAACCAGGAGGGGAAGATCTGGAAGCTTGAAGAAGGGGAAAATATATTATATGAAAAGGTTTAAATAAAAAAATTGAAAATGTAATTAAAAACAGTAACAACAACAACAAAAACAGCAAATGAAATGATAAAAAACTAACATGGGCACTTTTTTGAGAAAACAGTCTCCCTGATGCCTGGACCACCATCTCACACATCCCAGAGCTTTTATTAGGCCATATGGATTTTTTTGAGACAGAGTTTCTCTGTGAACTTCTGACTGTCCTGAAACTTGCCTTGTAGAGCAGGCTGGCCTTGTACTCAGAGATCCATCTGCCTCCTCTGCCTCTGGAGTGCTGGGATTAAAGATGTGCACCATTGCCTCGTGGCTAGATTGGGGTTTTTTTGGGGGGGGATTGTTTTTTTTTTTTTTTTAAGAGCTTTTCCTTTTTCTTTTTTTAAACTTTATTT
>PVIH01027049.1:0-17648 GCA_004025045.1 Sigmodon hispidus | reverse complement strand
CTAGTGGTCTCTAAACAAACAAACAAGAAAAAAAGCCAAACATGCCCAAGCAGCAAACCACAACCACGGAACAGCTTGGGATCAGAAACACCCTGGACTGACCCTTTGGATCCCACTCCACCTAGAGGAACACCTGACTCACTCTTGAGGGAGGGGGGAAAGAACTGGATTTGGCCAGAAGTGGAGACTGATCTAAGCACTACTGGGTCAGTGGGACCATGGGACTGTCTGCTCCCTGCCCAGGGAGGGGATGGGGAGTTGCAGAGGAAAAAAATGACCAGATGTGTTGGGAGGGGGAAGAGACCTTGAATAAGGATATACAGAGATGAAAAAAAAAATTCAGAGGGAAGGATGAACACAAAGAAAATATAGGTGTAGCAATCTTATTTGTATTTCTTCCCTTGATAAGCCATGCCTATCATTCTTATCCTCTGTATAGTTATTGTTAACTCTTCCACATTTTAAATTCTTTTTACTGTGTTTTTTTTTGATAAATACAAAATAAAGAAGGAAGAAAAAAAAAAGAAAAAAAATTAATCTTTTAAGTCTTTTTGCTACAGAAAATTAGCATGTGTGGTGACAAATATGCTAATGAGGTTGATCTAGACATTCTATGATGCTAGCTTCAAAACTTTATGTAGCAGAAAGCACACAAGTTTTGAGAATTAAAGAACTGAGTAAATTAGAAGAAAAAGCCCTCTGTGTCGCAGAAATAAGAGCTCACTGAAGTTTTCTAGGGAAAACTATTTGCTTTTTGCTATTTCAGATCAGTTGTGATCTGAGTCCTAGTAACACATCTTGCCTGATGTAGCTAGTTTGAGGTTAATATCTTACACAGTACCTCACCAAACCTACCATTTCGAAAAGTCCAACCTGAAACTATCAGAGTGACCTCTATATACTTTCAAATTAGATGAGAGTGCTTCAATTTTCTCTAATGGATGTTCTGTCCCTTTTCCTGTGGACAATTATCCTGTCCAGAAAATAAAAATAAAAGATAATGTTTTTCATTAACTAGCAAAGCTATTTTGTGAAAGTTGAAGGTGCAGAAATTAGTCCCCTCTCAACAATATTTTACAAAAATGTTCTTTGGTCACATCTACTTCCATTTTCCCTTCTTTGTGGGTTATGAACTTGTACTATTTGTATTCTGTCATGAAGTAAAAATTTTAATTCAATGCTCTATATACAGTAGGTGCCTAGCAAATGAATACTAACAGATGGATCAATACCACTTCAAACTGAACTATCATGTAAGTGTCCTTGTGGTGCTACAAGAGAATAAAATAGCACAACATGAGTCCAAGTAGCAAAATACACAACATAATTGTCTTTATTCTGAATACTCACACTGCTATATATTTCTAAGACAGATATTAATGTACTTTTTATAAATCCAAAAATTTTGTGCATTCTCTCACCAAGTATGGTCTAACCAAGAAATGTTATCTCCTGCTCTTTGAGAAACATGCTTAGAGAAATTGATTCTCTGATCACAATACATGCTTAAAGATTGGACTAAAATTCTGGATTTTTAGAACTAAAGAATCTTTGGGCAAAAATTCTCTAACTCACACTTTCAAACTATGTGCTCAGATAATACTAAAATCTTTAGAAAGAACTAGGTCAAGAAAATGTTGCTTTATATTTATTTCAAATCTTTAATATGAAAACAATCAATTTTCCTTGATTCAGTGTCTGGAGGCAATAGATAATCATTCATGTATTTGAAGTCCATTTTCAGAAGTCCCATAGTTTCCTCTTCTATGTGTTATACACTATTTATCTTTTAAAGAATATTGAAAAGCAAGACTTGGGCTTAAAATGTCTGTTTCTGATGAGAAGTCACTTTGGTGGCCTGCTTCCTACACATACATCTTGCTTAATTACTGGATTATATACTGTCTTGATATCTTAACAACTAGGATGTGATCACGAGAACTATGTTCCAGGGATATTCCTTCATCTTAACTTTCTAAGAACACAAATATCTATTTAAAAGGTAAGAAAATAAAGGCTTAAAGAGAGTCATGATGGTAAACTTAATAAAGGAAAGATTCATATTAAATCCTAAATTCTGGTCAAACCCTAAAAAATCATACCATTTTCTGCTCTACTGTGCCCCTGGATCTAATGACCCAAGAGTTCTGTGCTTCTAAGCCTGTTAGCATTTGACTATTTGGGTTGTAAGGTGAAAGGGCAGGTTACAGTAGAAATGAAGAATTATCATTAGCTGAATCTACAATCTGCCAGTCAACCTATCTATGGAAATTGCCAGCATTATCTAGTCTTCTAGAAAGAGAGCAACAGAAGAGTTAAAAGAATTTCTTAAGGTCACGAAGATGATTAATAGCAGATGTTTACATCCTTATTTGTCTGCCCCCAAAATTCAAGCCTCTGTATCTTACAGGGTATAAACTTCTTTCAAGTTAATGACCTGGTCCAGTCTCACAGAACAACCACTGAAAAGTATTTTCTTGATACTTTGAGTCTCATTACAAGCTTATCTCGTAGAAGGGAAGAAATACACACTTCAAAGTAGAAAGCCAAGAAAGAAAGTTGTAAGTGACTAAGTTGACAATATAATCTTTCTTAGCCTAAAGAATATGAAAGGATTAGCCTAGCACCATACTATCTCATCTCTAACCCTGTGTCAAACCACATCTTCCCTTTCACCATCACCTGGAGTTGGAATTTCCTTTGGGATGCCAACCAGCTCTCAAATAAAGACTTATTATTCATTATGAGTGGTCAGCCTTAGCATAGGCTTGTCCCACTAGCTCTTTTAACTTAATTTAAGCTGTTTCTGTCCATTTATGTTTTGCCTCAGGGCTTTATACTTTTCTTTCATTTTGCATGAAATGTATCTGTTTCCTCTGTCTGTCTGACTGGCTCCTGGCATCTCCTCTTTTTTCCCTTCCCTTTTCCAGCCTTCATTCCTTCCCCCTTACTCTCCTTGCTCATAAGTTCTGCCTATAGAGATACCTTCTCCCTTCCTATTAAGCTTTTTATTAGACCAATCAGATGTCTTATGCAGGCAAGGTGAAACAGTAACACATCTTTACATAGTTAAGCAAATGCAACACAACTTTGCATAGTTAAATATTTTGCACCAGTTACCAACTTCTTTCCTAACTTATGTTAATCTAGGTTGAGCAGTGGACATAGCATAAGTCACAGATTTCTCAAAATATTCTATGCCAGGAATATTTTAAGTGCATAGATATTTTGTTCTTTTTGAGTACATCCTGAGGGACATAGTGGAAATCTAGACAGAAGCAAATCTGCATGAGCTAGTGGGCTTTCTAAAGATTTTTTTTATTTAAAATTTCCTGTATGCTTATGTTTGTTGTGGGGAGATATGTGAATGTGGGCACAGGTGACTGTGCATGCCAAAAGAATATGTTAGATCTCAATGTGGATGCTGAAAATCAAACTTGTGTCTTCCTTTTCAAGAGTAGTAAACATTTTAAACTGCTGAGTTATCTTTCCAGCCCAGAGTTCAAGTTCTTAACCATAAGAATACACTGTAATTCTAGGTTTGGGGTTAGAATACAGCAGCAAAGCAAGATGGAAAAGACTGAAAATGATGCTAAAGTTGACAAAAGAAACAATGAAGCTTCTATCCATAGACAGTGCTTCTGAGTTTATGTTACTCTTTCCACATCTTTGAATGCATAACATATGAGGAAGGCAGAACTTACATATTTAGCCTTATTTTTTTCACAGAAAGCAGTGTAGAACATAAGTCAAATGGCTAGGTTTTGGAATTTGACTTAGATGCGAATCACAACTCCATTCTTTCTTAGCTACATTTCACTGAGCAATTTTTCTTAGGTGTCAAGCTTCTCATATATAGAGATAGCTTCATATGTTGTAAGGTGGAATTAGTGTGGTAACATAAGTTATATTTCACACTAAGGAAGCCACCAATAAATGTTGGTTATTATTAGATGAAGGAACTAAGATACCATGAAAGGAAAGATCTACGTATAGTATTCAGAAAATCATGATCACAGCAGGATCTATAGCTCTTGTCTTTTTCTCCAATCCGGTATTTTAGAGTCTCTTACCTGAAGCTGACTTTTAAAAATATTTTTTTATTTTGACAAATAAGGTAGAAGCTTGGTATAAGAATTCAGTATGACACCAAATCAGAATATTCATTTTGTCCCTCACACCAATATTCTATGAGATAGTTAGCTTTAGTTATCAGACTGAGTAAAAATCACCTAGGAGAGACATGACAGGCAATGTCTGAAAAGGCATTTTCAGGGAGAATTAACTAAAGAAGACCCATACTCAGAATGATCAGTCTTCTGATGTGTGGCACAAACATAATGAAAAAGCAGTATGTACCTATCTTCACTTTAATTTCCTGAGTGTGTCTGTTGCTGTTGAACTAAGACTCTGTTTTATTTGTTATCCTTTTCTCTTTGCTTCTTTTTCTCCCTTTTTATGGCCTTCCAATATCAACTCAATATCAGCAAAGAATTTCAGAACTTCCAGAAAGGTTGAGACTGCTAAGGCATCCTGCTTCCAAATCTGACCATGTCTACTGAGTTCTTCACCTCTTTAGCCATTTTAAGCTACCAAGCCCCTATCATGTAAATCTATCCATCCATGTATGTATGTATGTGTCTATTATCAATGTCTGCAGACATATGCACAATTTATTGATTCTGTTTCTCTTGAGAACCTTGCCTAACATGCCTAATACCAGAAAACCAGAATTTAGCACCTGGAATAAGGCTGGCAAGTATCTGGTCTACTGGATAAAAATATCTAAATCATCCAAGTATAACCAATCCAATGGACTCCGGGGAGAGACAAAGCTATATAATGTTTGTATTTAAGAAACTCAGTTATAGAAGAGATATAAACTCCAAAGTGTGCTAAGTAATGTCTTAAAGGGATATACAAGAAGTCTGGACATGCTTTGAAAGGATACAAAGATCTCATCTATTAATTTGTTTAACTTACTATTGCCTAGAAACAAGAAGGAAAGGAAAAAAAAATTCTTCAACAAAAATAAAGACCTAGTGGTGAAATAACAACTAAAGCTCAAGTCCTGTTTTCAGATTTCGTGTCTTTGTTTATATCTTCAACATGTATAGGTGATAATTAGCCCCTTCTCTTTAAAAACGGATAAAGACAGAGTTCTACATTGGTTTTTCTGATGAAGAAACTAAGGTTATCTTTTTTTAAAACTAAAAAAAATCACTGTTGGAGAATTTTACAATGTGGTTTGATCGAATTCACTTTGCCTCTACCACCCCTGTGACTTCTCCTGTGGCCTAGCTTCCCTTTTTCTAATTTCATGTCATTTTTTGTTTTGTTTTTTAGCTTATTGAGTCCACTTAGTGATTCCAGTATGTGTATGGATATAGGTCCATCCATTAAATTATGAGGAACGTATCAGGTTCTCCATCCATGAAGAAAACTGATTCACTCTCCCCGAGTATCCATCAACTGACTAGCTCCTCAGCAAGAAGGGAGGAAGCTGCACTCCTCCCTCATCCATGCTTGAGTTTTAACTGCCTTGATCTTGACTAGTAATCCCGGATGTTGGGAGTTTGTGAGTACAAAGAGCCTATCATGTCTGGAAACATTGTTTCACAGCAGTCCTCTGCAATTTTTTGTTCTTGTAATCTTGTGTCTCCTCTTCCATAATGATCCTTAAATCTTGGGGGGAAAGGATGTGATATAAATGTCCCACTTAAGGCTGAGCCTTCTACAGTTTCTTATTCTCTGAATGCTGAACAGTTGTAGGTTGCTGTATTAATTGCCATCTACTGAAAAATGAAGCTTCTGTGATGAGGACTTGAAGATGCATGGCTATATGGGTATAAAGACAGGAAGTCAATGGGAAGTTTAATAATATGTCAATTTAGCAGAAGAGTAGTTTTATGTTCTCCCCTAGGACCCATGATCTATCAAAATATTGGTTCTTGTATTAGGCATGTGTTTCGTCTTGTGAATCAAGCCTTAAATCTAATCAGAAAATAATTACAAAGTCTTTTAAAAACTTTTTGTTAGCTTTTGAGACTTTTGTATAATGAGTATTTATTATATTTATTCCCTCCTCAACTCTTCCTGCATCTGCTCTCACTATCCCATCCACTCATTGTTATTCTCTCTCAACAGGCAAAGAGTGCTAACAGCACTATGTTTCTTCATGCTTGGATTTGAATTGGCTTGGAGTTGCACAGGTCTTGTGCATGTTGTCACTATTGCTGTGAGCTGAATTCACATGTGCAACTGCCCTACTGTGTCTGAAAGACAGTTTGCTTATGGTCACCCACTGCTTCTTGGCCTTATACTCTTTCTGCCCCATCTTTTACAATGATTCCCTGAGCCATGGGAAGAGGAATGCAACATAAATATTCCATTTAGGACTGAGCATTCTGCAACTTCTTATTTTCTGTGACTTGACCAGATGTGGTTCTCTGTGTATATCATGACTTTTTACAAGTAAAAGATTCTCTGATGAAGGTTGAGAGATGCATTAATCTATGTATGTAATGATAAGTTATTAGCAGTCAGCTTTATACTATGTCTATTTAGCAAAACAGTCAGTAATTTATACTCTATGACATAGCTTGCTGTGGTTTTTGGTCCAATAAAGGTTTTGGGTATGGGTCATGGATTATAAAATTGGGTATGGGTCATGGATTATAAAAAAAGGTAAAAGAAATAAATAGATAAAAATCCACTAGGAGACAAAGAACCAAAAAGAAAAGGACCAGAGAAAGACTAGCCAGAAGAATGTAAGACCCAGGGACAGGAAAGACTATGGAAAGCAGTACTGAAATCCAACCAAAAAATGGTTGGTTATTTTCATGCCACTATTGTACCAATGGGAACATCTTGCCAGATTAGTCACTACTGTAGCTCATAGGATTCACAGGTGGGTATTATTGATGATTATATTTCTCCTCTGGCAATATGTACCTTACCTTCCAGAACTATAAGAGATAGTCAGTATGGATGAAACTTGCAGGTCAGCACCAGATTGATTTGTCCTTCCATGTGAGATCATCAGAAATGAAGCTTAACATCAAGTTCTGGAGTGTAGCATATACATTGGCAATAACCTGTACTGTTGGGTACCCCACTGGTCAACAATTCCAAAAGAAGTAACCAACTCATGAGATTGATCTTTTTATTTGTTAGAGTATGGAGTCTAGTCATAGTATCATCACCCCCTTATAAAGATAGATCATATATATATATATACATATGTATATATATATGAAATTAGCAATGACCCAAAACTCAAAATAGATTTTGTAATTTTTTAATTATGTCAAGCTAGATGGTCTGTCCAAGACAACTTTCATGTAGTCTGATAAGGCTGTACTTTATTAATTATTTTGAATATCAAAATGGGTTTCAGCGTTGCCAGTTAAATGTATAGCACTCTAAAACAAAAGCTTTATTTTAGACAGTCTAAGAAGAGTATTGAGCATGGTAAACTTCTGTCAAGTGTGAATTTATAGTCAGGATGATGAGATTAGACAACTATATATTATGTTTATTTAACATAAGGAAATGCATATTAACACACAACTTGCTTCAGAAAGGAAACATAAAAATGATTATTGTGACTTAATGGTTAGTAGTAGTATCTTATTTGGTCAGTCCATAGAAATCACTTCCTTGTAGCAAAACCCAAGAAGAAACTGTATTTTGTGCCTCTACTGAAGAAGTAAAGTAGGTTTGGATATCTCTTCTTTGATGCTGGACCTAACAGTCTAATTCTTTCTTTTACCTCCTTTTAGCCCATTTTCATTGGGTCAAATTAATATTCCTACTAAATTAAGAAACACTGGTTTAATAATTTACTAGTTGTATGATGTTAAACAGTTATTAAAACATTCATTATTTTTAGCTATGAAATGAAGATACAGGTAAGGCACATAACAGGAGTGTTCAATAACCACAAATTGAGGGAATGGAAGTCATGAATGCTTATTAGCAGAAAATGTGTCTCAGTATGAAAATATTCAGATCAGAAAGTGTTTCTTTTCTATATACTTTTGAAACGGAAAAGGATTGATTCTTTAAATATTTTGCTTGCGGCAGGCAGCACCAGCAATCTTGATGCAGGATATTATATAAGTCTCAAAACCGAAGCAAATCTGCTGTAAGAAATTGCTTGGATATCAGGACTGCTGCAAAAGTGTGATTTCAAATCCTCACTTGCTTTCTGTCTACCCCTGACCCCAACAATTCTGGAGCTTTAATTTAGTGCTCCATGCCTACCACCCCCACAATATTCAGAGCCCACCAATTTACTCCCAATTCTGCCTCCCCCAGATAAAAACAACACACATTTCCCTAAATTGCCCTTCCTCCACTGACAGATGACAAGTGTAGGATGTTATAACAATGGATTCTCCAGGCTTCAAAAGAAAGCAGAGGATTAAAGATGATCTATACAGTGTTGGAATATTTTAAATTTAATGAAATGTATAAAAATGAAGTGTTATGCTCCAGACATAATAATTTTCTGATGTGGATCTTCACTGCTGTATTTATCTTCTGGTCATGTAATAAGAGGATTTGTGCTGCCCTTTAACTGACAGTTTAATGAATCCCAACTGTACCGCCTCTTCCATGAGGCCAATGTGTGGGCTGAATTTTCAGCAAGATCATCTTTCAACAGACTGGAGCAAAAGCAGCCTAGCATAAGCAGGAACAGCAGCTCTTGAAAGGCTGTTCAGAATCCTACCACTCTCCAACCTCAAATGGACACTGTAGAGAGAAGAGGGGGAGCAAAACATAATGAGATACTTGGGAAAATCGTTCAGAATAAATCCCCATAGATTACAGAAATGGTGCAAGAAGAAATCGAGACAAACCCAGTAGGGAAGGAAGAAAAAGCCAGAGAGAAAGTATGAGGGAAAAGACCAGAGAAAGACTAGCTATAAGAATGTGGAAACAAGAGCAAGGAAAAAACAGAATAAATAAAAACAAAAGGGTGAAAATAGTATTAGTCATTTGAGACGGGGAATGAGAGCCAAAGAACAAAGATGGTCAAACGTCTTGTTTGGGAAGGGACAAAATTACCACAACCCTAACTAGTCTGCTTCTTAACTGGCATTAAGCCTTTTTTTGCTAGCTTCAAAATAGGATTACACTTGACACCTGTCAAAGCTATTGACTTGACAAGCAAGTATAGAATATAACTTGTGATATTTGTGGCAAACCTTAAACTGTGATAACTAGGGCAAGTTGAGGAGGGAGGGAGTTAAAGGTAAGTGAGGCAGAAAGAAGCTTAGAAAGTCTGGAACTTTTTATCATGAAGACAGAGACAGAAAAAATGCTCTCTTGCACCTTTTGAAATTGACTTTTTTTGGGGGGGATGAATCCATTCCCTTTCTATATGCACTTCTAGAAAACAGAGGTGACTACTTTTTTTGATATACCTCTCTATGCATTCAATTTTTCTCTTTCTCATCTAAAGACCCAACCTTTCCTAATACCATGCTAAATAGTATCTAGAGAGATTAAAACCTCATCTTTCTTAAATTCTACGAATCCAGTCTCATCTTCATGTCTAAAGCCTTACTCCCAGTATTTTGTGAACCATCTCTAAACTGCAGTATTTTTTCCTAATGAATTGCCAGACTAGGAACTGAAGAATGTATTTCTTTCTAGCATCAGGGCAGCAGTGATTGTGCTCCAATTTAAATAATAGTGTATAAAGAAGCTAATTCTTTCTAGGTAAAAATTCCTATAAAGAAAAGTGTGTGTGTGCATGTGTGTGTGTGAATGCTTATCATCAAATTGTTTTTCTGTCACAATAATTTGCCAGCATTGTTCTAGTAAAAATGTAATTGTTTAAATTAGTTTAACTTGAATAATTTTAAATTATATATTACTTTATAAAACTCAAATGATTAACATTTCTAATGTTGATCTAAGTATAGGTGTTACTAATTAAAAGAAAACACATTTTAGAATCAGTGAATTCTCCCCACAGTTTTTTTCTGTCCACTGCTTCTAAATGCTCTGTGGGAGGGCTGGCCTGCACTTTGCTGGCTCACAGCATAATGATGAAATTGGCACGGGTGGTGGCATGAGTGGGTGTAGAAGGGCTGGTACTGATCCTTGTAGCAGAGCTGGGCCTGCCTGTAATATTATATTTCTTACCAGACTTTCAGGCCTAATCCTGAGGTTTGGACTCATTCACAGCCACACTACCCTTTCTTTAGTCTCAAATAATCACACAAAGGTTTATATTAATTTCATGCTGATTGGCCTATTGCTAGCCAATTGACATATTGCTAGCTAGCTCTTTCATCTTAACTCAATCTATTTCCATTAATCTGTCTAGCCATGAGGCTTGGTACCTTTTCTCAGAGCAGCATGGTTGTCTCTTTCCTCTGCATCTGCTGGTGTCTCTCTGGCTTCTCTGCTCTGTTCTTCCTATTCTCAGAGTTTTCTTAGTTTGGTAGCCCCACCTATACTTCCTGTCTGCCTTCTGGACAATCAACTTTTTATTAAACCAGTAGGAGGGACAAATATTAAAAATGTACCAGAACATATTCCCATGGCACCTGCCCCTCATTAGCAGTTGCAAGGCAGTATTGGTGGTGGCCTGGGTGCAGGAGACATGACCCAGGATTTTACTAGCCACTGTATGGCTCTCCTCAGTTGATGACTTCTAGTAAGGATGCCGGTAGAGAAAGGCTCATCCACCCTTAGGGGGCTAGCCACTGAGAATTTGACCATGCTCCAGTGACTAGATGGACAACATAAATTGGAGCTTTTTTTATTTGGTGGAAAGTTCATGGGGGAGGGGTGAACATGGGAAGACTGAGAGGTGAGAATGATCAGGGTGCATGCTATGGGATTCCCAAGTAAACAATAAAAATAATTTTAAAAAGAATGTGTATACAAAGCATACAGCACATCTACATGGCATCCATTCATTCACAGACTGGGGTAATATGCTCACAGGTGCTCTTATTCCAAGGCTCTTCTAGTTTTCTTCAGAGAAGTCAGTGTAGACTGAAGAGAGAAAACTTAACCCAAAAAACCTCATTCTGCATTCTAGTAGCTATTTTATAAAAAGGTAAAATAAAGTTTAGTTTTGTATTTCTGGCAGGGGGCAGGGGCTGCCCAGGTCTGGGAGAATAGTCATGTCTTATCAGTCCTGGGAAAAGAACATGTCCTAAAAGAATAGACCTAGCAGGGGGCCTCCCCAGTTCTGAGAGAAGAATAGCTTCCTACCTGCCCAGTTCTGAGACATTAGCCAAGACAAATGCTCAGTTCTGGCAGAAGAATAGATTCGTGCTTGCCCAGTTCTGGGAAACCAAGCCACCCCAGGTGGGTTTCATCCAGGTGGAGTTCAAAGATACTCTGGGGCAGAAGGACCCTAAGCACTAGCCAATCAGTAGCACGTCAGCACCCTGTCTCCAAGCAACCAACTTGGTTGTAACTTTTGCCTATAAAAGATCCCTTGTAACCAAAGACAGGAGCTACTTCTTGATCTGTTATCACAGAAGCTTGAAGTAAGCTCCCTGCCTGGCTTGTATTGCACTGACAATAACCTTGCTGTTGCATTCTGGACATCCCTGTCTCTGATGGTCTCTCTGGGGACTGAGCTCTGGGCATAACATAAACCAGAGATCCTTAAAAATGCAAAAAATAAAAATCCCGATTACAATATTATATTCTAAGCTACAAAGGGAATATAAATATGAACCAATATGTTATTTCCAATTCTACTCACATAAGATTTTCCCCTACATGACTATTTTCCCTTAAGTGTGTGATACTAGGTTTGCTTTACTGTCTGTGCTACTCTGCCACATTTCCTGATGTTGCTAGAAGTGAAGATTGGTAATTCTTTTTTCTGTTCTGGCAGTTAATGCTTTCCTCACATAATACTGAGCAAGAAGAAATCTTAAATTCTTATACTTTAAAGCCAGTAAGCTTGGGCTATCAGTTACAAAGAAAAAATACATGCTAGTTCTATAGAGCACTAAATAAATAAATAAATAAATAAATAAATAAATAAATAAATGTAAAAATGAAAAAGAAATTAGAAGCATTTGGTGCTACTGCATTGTATTCATTGTTTATGATGTGGTCACTGTTGACTGTCAACTTGGTGTGATCTAGAACTACTCATGAGTCTATATTCAGGGCAGACCTTTGAGGGCTTTTCTTTATTTGATTATTGTCTGGACATGCTTGTGAAGAATTTTCTTTGAAGTAGGAAGACTTATCTGAAATGTGAGGCATCTTTTGGCAGTGTTCCAGATGTAAAGAAATCTGAAGGGCAAATTTTGGTTTTTGGTCTGTTTATCACTGCTTCTTGGTTGCAAATATATTTACTATATTGTTCCTGCTGCCTCTGCTGTTGCCATTCTTTGCTAACATCAGAAGCCAGCATTATAAACCTTCCAGTGTGGGATGAAAACTATTTCCTCTTTGAGAATATTCTGCTTAGGCAGTACCTATTAGATTCTCAACCTCCCCAGCATGAAGATAACTTTTGTTGAATTATACAGATCCTATTATGAAAAAAAAAATATAAAAGCCCACTTTATGCCTAAACACTGCTTAGAGGGCTTTGTAGGGAGACTGGATATTGAAGAATTATAGCAATTTAATTACTGTCTCACATTGATATGCCAGACCTATTCACCTGGTACATAAAACAACAAGCCGTGGAAGGTGAAGTGAGAGACAATAGTAACAAAGATACCAGGTCAAGAAGATATTTACTCATTTCTGAGCTAGAAACTCTCAGAAGAGCAACTGGGAAAAATGGCTATTTCTCTGTTAAATGTGTGTGCCAGGGTCTGTTGATGGTCAGGAATGTGACTGTAGATGTTTCCCTGGAGGAGTGAGAAGGTCTTGACTCTACTCATAGGGCTTTTTGTATCAATGTGATGTTGGGGAAGTACAGCAATGTGGTCTGTAGAACCACTGCTTGAATGATTAAATCGAAAAAAGCCTTGGATCGGTGCTCAAAGCATTTTGTTCATCACTGTATCACTAATGAAGTTAAGTTTTACAAATATAATGAACTTGACAAACTGTTTCATGAATATTCCAGTTGTATACTTTCTAACACATATAATACTGCAGAGAACTGCAATAAATATAGATGTGGTAACCATAGGAATGCCTCTATTAACTCATCAAACCTCAATAAATGTAAAAGTATTCCTGCTGGAAAACAATTCTGTTGTACAAGGTTTCTGACTCTGTACCGGCCACAGGTCTGACTTGCCCACGGCCAACTTTTCCCAAAAAATGACTCAGATGCTTATATTAATTTTATCCTATTTGGCTTGTGTCTCAAGCACATTGCTAGCTAGGGCTTTCATCTCAACTCAACCAGTTTCCATTAATCTGTCTGCCATGTGGCCCATGGCCCCTATCTCACTTGGGTCCTACATGCTTCTTCTTTGGCAGCTGGATTGAGTCTGTCTCAACTCCACCCTCCTCTACCTGTCTCTGATTTCCTGCCTATCCTGATTCCTCCACCTACTTCTATGGCACTGGACACAGTCCAAAACAGTTCCTTTATTTGCAGCATACAGACAGAAGATTCCCACCACAGAACTCTGAAAATATAAAGACTGTAACAAACATTCAAACTTGTGTTTTGATTAACCAAAGTGAGAGAATCCACATGAAACAGTGCAAATTTGAAGAAAGTAATAAATATTTTGGCTCTATCCACAAATTCGTGCAACACTGAGTCCATAGTGGAGAGAAATCATAAAATGTAGGAAATAAGAAAAATGCTTTAAAAGCAGCTCAACTCTCCAGTAACATCAAAAATTTATACTGGAGAGAAAACATAGAAATGTAAAGAATGTAATAAGTCCTTTTATTAGTTAGAACACCTTAAATTCCATTACAGAATCAATACTAGAATTGAAACTTTACAAATGTAAGGGGTATGACAAATCGTTTCCTATTTGCTTGAGTATTAGAACACATTAGAAAATTCATATTAAGATAAAACAAATGCAATCAATGTGACAAATCTTTTACCAAATGTTCAGTGCTTGTAAACCATCTGAAAATTCAACTGGAAAGAAATCTTACAAATGGAACAAATGTGACAAATCATTTAACAAGTGCTTTAATCTTAGAACATTAAAAAGTTTATGCTGGAAAGAAAATTTACAAATGTACAGAGTGTGATTTAGTTGTTACAACTTAAAGAAATTTCAAAGTCCATACTGGAAAGAAACCTTACAAATGTAATGAATGTGGTTAATACTGTACCATCTGTTAAAATCTTAAAAGATACCAGAACATTCAGAATAGAAGTCTTATAAATGTATAGAATGTGAAAAATCATTTACTCAGCATTTTAGTTACAAACCACAGTAGGAGCTATATTAGAGAGAAACATTATAAACAAAAGAGACTTACAAAAGTTTTTAATGAATGATTAAATCTTACAAAACACCAAGAATACTGAAGAGTTCTGCAAAAATAACATAGTAGAAAAATCTTTCATAAAAACATTTTCTTATTTAACTAGAAAGATAAAAAGATCATAATAAAAACAAAAACCTGAAGATTGTGACCAAGTAATTAATTGTTCTTTTAATCTTCAACATCAGAAAGTTTATACCGGAGAGACAACATATAAATGCGTACTGTGATGTTATCATTTTGACATTTTTATGTTAGAAATTTCATGTTAGAGGAGCTGAAGAGATGGCCCAGTATTTATAAGCACTGTCCACTCTCTCAGGGGATCATGTATCAATTGCCAGATCTCATATTAAAGTACTATCCAGCCATCTATAACTCCATTTTCTGTGGCTCTGATGCCCTTTTTAACCTCTGGGTACACTATGGACATGTGGTTCAGACATACACATAAGGCAAATCAGCAATACAATCTATTTTCAATAAACAAAAATATTATAAAATATTTATTTCAATAAACAAATGATTATAAAAGTAAAATAAACTCTTCTTTCTAAAGAAGCCCAAAAAATGCACATCAAGGATCCTATGTATTGATGCTTTAATGGGTCAGGGAAAACAGACAGTTGAATGAAATAATGAAAACAATTCTATATATGAAAATGGAATTTAACAAAGAAATAGAATCACAGCAACAAACAACAATAGAAACAAAAGGAAACTGAACAACTCATTAATTAACTCATTAATGAATAAAAATTAGGTCAATAGAAATAAAGAGGGCTGGAGAGATGGCTCAGAGGTTAAGAGCACTGACTGTTCTTCCAGAAGTCCTAAGTTCAATTCCCAACAACTGCATGGTGGCTCACAAACATCTGTAATGACAACTAGTACCCTCTTCTGTATACTGTATACATAATAAAGAAATCTTTAAAAAAGAAATAAAGAAAGAAATTAAAACACTTTTTTACAGTTGAATGAAAATGAAAACAAACTTACCCAAACCTATGAAATAAAACCAAGGCCGTTCCACAAGGCAAGTTTATAAGAATAAGTGCCTACATAAATAATTAGAGAAGTATCATATTAATAACTTAATGGCACACTGAATATTTGAGGAAAACAAAAAGAATTAATACCTCAGAAAGTAGATGGAAAGAAATAGTCTAATTCATGGCTGAAATCAATGAAATAGAAACAAACAAACACCAAAACAATTTAAAAAAAATCAATGAAATGAAGATTTGGTTCTTTGATTCATTGATTCTTAGTGGGTTGTTGGTCTGAAGGCTCTTAGTTAGCTATGTGTCTAGAGGGTCGGCTGCTCTCATGAAGTTATAGTGCTATCACGCCTAGCTGTGGCCTGAGCCGACTGTGTTCCGCAGCTGTGCCCTTTGGTTCAGGGAGCGCATGTTACCACCTGGCTTCTGATCTCTCATCTGTATGCCCAGGGACACGGCTGCTCATGAGCAGCTATGTCAGCTGTGGTCTGGGTGGACTGTGTTCCAGGAGTGGAAGTCAGCCCTTGACCTCTCACCTCTCAGCTGTGCACCCAGGGACTCAGCTACTCCTGTGCAGCTACTACATAAGCTGTGTTCTCGGTGGACTGTGTTCCAGGAGCAGAAATCACTCCTACAAAATCTTTTTGTTAAATTAAACAGTCTTCTTCTTGGAGAGATGATCCAAATTAATAAAATTATGACTTAAATGGGAGACATTAAAAGAGACACCAAGGAAATTCAGAGAATCTTAAGAACGTATTTTAAATCCCTATTCTACCATTGGAAAGCCTAAAAGAAATAGATGAATTTACTGAAGATGATATAAACAATTTAAACAGACTCATAACTCATAGCTCATAGTGAAATACAATCAATGATTAAAATTTTCCATACAGGAGGGAGGGGGGTTAAGGATTCAGTTCAGAATTGAACCAAACCTTCAAAGGAGAACCAATGCCAATACTCTTCAAATTTTTCTACAGAATAGAATAATTCTTTTTATGAAGCCACTATTACCCAGATACCCAAACCACACAAAGACTCATCAAGGAAAAAAGAGAAAATTATAGGTCAATGTTTATACAGATACAAAAATCTTCAATAAAATACTTGTAAACTGGATTCAACAACATATCCAATGATTATCCACAATGATCAAGTTGGTTTTATCCTAGAGATGCAGGGATGGTTCAACATACATAAATCAATAAATATAAGGCACCACACAAACAAACTGAAATACAAAAACCATGTCATTATCTCATTAGATGTAGAAAAAAGCCTTTGACAAAATCCAACATCCCTTCATAATAGAAGTCCTAAAGGGACTAGAGATACAAAGGATTTACCTTGTATGGGTATATGCTCCTTTGATGGAGTAGTGTCTACTGCTATTGCAACCCAGAATCTCAGAGTCATTAATATATATAACACAGGGAACAAAATGGTTAGCTAGTCTCTGGAGATGGGCAATTTCAGGCTATAACACCCAGAACTGAGAAGCTGCAATTGCAATTTTCACTTGCAAGTGGTTGTGACAAACATTTTAAAAGTAGCTTTTAATATCAGAGCACTAAAATTCTTAATATCAGTGATGACCTTTGTCTGCTTGGGCCATGAAATTTGTCTATTAAATTCGTTCTTATAGCAACTCCATCGCAAAATGTGTATCAAACTATTGCACTACCCTAGAATCTTTACAATAACAAATGAGTCAGAGTGTGAACTTCTGTCACTAACTTAAGAGGAGGACTTACCCACACTCTAATTCCAAGGAGAGCCACAAGTCCCAGTGTGGAAATATAAATCTGAGGAAGCACAGTGGCTCTCAGACAGACAATGATGACTCTGGTCTAACCTAGGCCCTAAGATTACATCTATAGTGCACTGGTCAAGTTCTCTCTTGCTTATGGATATCAGTTTTAGCTCCATCAATGAAAAGATATGCTTTTTCTTTCCTTCCTATAGAATACACTGCCTTTGGCTAATACCAAGTTCTTTTTTTTTATTTTGTATTTATCAAGAAAAAACAGTAAAATGAATTTAAAATGCTGAAAAGTTAACAATAACTATAAAGAAGATAAAAATCATAAGCATGACTTATCAAGGGTGATAATGCAAATAAGATTGCTACACATATATTTACTTTGTGTTCAGCTTTCCCTCTGAATTTTTTTTTCCATCCCTGTGTATCCTTATTCAAGGTCCCTTCCCCCTCCCACC
>PVIH01027048.1:0-17649 GCA_004025045.1 Sigmodon hispidus | reverse complement strand
CAAGCATTTTTCAGCCATTGGAGTCGATCAGTCCCCCTAAGCTTGCTTGGCCTCCCTAAAGGAGAAGCCTTAAGAATGTTTTGCAGGATGCGAGGCTTAGCACTGCACATGAGTACTCTGGCTTATGGGAACTCATGAGGAGTATGTCTGGTTGCATGCAGGTTGACACCCAACTGCCTGCCTCTGTGAAAAGGGTGTCAGACAGGTCAGGGATTGTCTGGGTGGATGACACCCGGAGTGATACTTGTACATGTTCCTTTTGCACTTCAGAGACTAGATCTCTGCTTCTGCCTGCCTTTTTTTAATAAAGAAGGGGGAACTGTAGGGAGCATTGTACCGCACCCTAAAGATGGCGCCAGTTTCCGCCTTCAGCCCTCCCAAGGGCTAGTGCTCTCGGGAGTAAACAACTCCTTTTTTGGCTGTAGGCAAGGATGGTGGCTTGCTTCTGCGTCCTAGGACCTATGGGCGATGCCCACGTAGCTTACTGGGGTTGGAGGCCCAGAGGGTATTTATCCATGAGCGGGCTTCCCCTCGGGGTCAGAAGTCAGAAGTCAGAAGATTGTAACAAGGTCCTGAATAAAACGGCTGGAGAGAAGAATCCTGAGTCGAGTTCTTCCTTGCTGGCGAGGTTGGGCACGACGATTTATTATGATACAAAATACTTGTGTACCAGTTTTCTCAGTAATATAAGCATTCTGCCGTATAGAAAAGGTCATTAACAACTGGGATGCTATAAAAGATGGTCAGACAATTTGTCCTGCATGAAGATCTTTAAGGTTTAGAAAATAAACAATGAGAATTCTCAGGAAGTCACTAAAAAGTTTCTGCATAGCTAATCAAACAAATGGATTATAAGAAAGCACTTGGGATGGGAGCTAATCTTTGTCAATTACAGAAAATTAATATCCAAGATAACCACAACACATGATAAACAACAAACAACAAAAAAGATTCATCCAAAAATAAATGCACAAACACAAATACTTTTAATACAATTTACATTTTTACATAAAAAATAAATTGTGGTGTGTATATCTTAGTGTCATAAATAGTCAGTCAAAAACTAATTAATGATGATATTTATATTAGAATAAATTATTTATTAAAATATAGTTTCACAAATTCAGATTGTATGAAAAGAAGACTCTGAGCCAAATATTGGGGAAAGGCTGAAATATGAGTGAGAGGAAGCACTATGGTCAGTTCTCAGCCAGCTGTCTTGCAACTTTCTCAGCCCTCCTGCTGGTGGCTTCTGACATTCAGTTTTGTCTCTTCTGGGTTCCTAAGATGACTTATATATTATTTTTGTCAGCTGTATCCCACCCAGGTTAGGATTAAAGGTGTGACCTACTCTATTTTGTAGCTAGCCTTGAACTCATAGACTCATTGGAAATTCTGTCTCTATGGGATTAAGGGTATAGGTCACCACTCCAGGCTTTCCCTGTGCTAGGATTAAAGGTGTTTGCTATTGGATCTCAGCTCTTTGTCCTTGTACTCAAAGGTCAAGAAATTCCTGAGCTGTCTGCCTAGGGTTTTACTGTATGCTATCTCTCCAATATTTCAGGTTTTATTGAATATGTAATATATCACCACATTAAAATGTAAATAATATTCACTGAACAGATAGGTCAGTGCTTACAAATATATACTTCTTTGATAGAGGACTCTAGTTATTTCCCAATGCCAAAATTAAATAGCTAACAACTCATTGTTATTTCACCTTCAGAGAATCTACCACTCCTGGCCTCTAATGGAATCAACACAGACCTACATAAACAAACACACATGCATTATGAAAAGATAAAGGTACACAAATAAAATAATATAATAAATCTTAAGATATACATACACTTTATTAAAAATTAAGGTTACTTTTTCTTCAAGGTATATAAAAATGACTTTCAGTTGATAATTAAGTTAATTTTCAAGTAATTCAATATCTAGACATGTTTTATGTCACTTGAACTTTGCAAAATACACATATATATGTACATAGCAAATTACTTTGTATCTTTTTAAATTTATTGATTGATTCCTAATTACATTTGCTTGTTCATTATTAGATTTCTGAGGGGCTGGAGAGATGGCTCAGAGGTTAAGAGCACTGACTGTTCTTCCAGAGGACCTGAGTTCAATTCCTAGCAAAACCACATGGTGGCTCACAACCATCTATGATGAGGTCTGGTGCCCTCTTCTGTAAAACTGTATGCATAATAAATAAATAAATCTTAAAAAATAGATTTATGAACTTTTCAATTGTTAGTCTTATGTCTTGGGTAAAGTCCTAATCATAAAATCCTTTCATATAATTGTATAAAGAACTATCAATGTTTCTTTTATCAGTTTCATTGTTTCAGGGTTCAGGTCTTTAATCAATTTGAAGTTTGTTTTTAAGTAAGGTACAAATCTTATTTCATTTTTCTGCATGTGAACATTCACTTTTCTCAACATTATTGATGATATTTTCTTTTCTTTAGCTAATATTTTTAGCATTGTCAAACATCAAATACCTGATACTATGTCTTTAATGTTTGGCTTTTCAATTTTGTTTCATTTTTCATCATGTTGTTTGGTGCCTTTATTATTTTTCTTTGTTCAGATTTGTAGTATATTATATGATCTGCACCAATAATCATCATTGCATTGTTTTATTATATTTGTTCACAATTGTTTCTGATATCTTGGATATTTTGTGTTTGCATATGAATTTTAAAGTAGTACATTTTTATTTTAGTAAAAAATTAGAGATTTTTATTGGGATTGCACTGACTATATAAATGACTTTTGATAGAATGTTTAGATTTTACTTATATTAACTATGCCAATCCATGAGCATGGGGGTCTTTTCATTTTCTAATATCTTTATCAGTTTTGGCAGAGGTCTGAAGTTTTTATTGAAGAAGTCCATCCCTTTCTTACTTAGGTTTATTACTAGATATATTATTTTCTATGAAGCCATTGTGAATTGGAGTGGTCCATGGTCTCTTTCCTCTGAATGGTTGAAAGTGGTGCTATTGACTTATGAAAGTTGATTCTTCATCCTTCCATACTGCTGAATTTATGTATTGGTTCTAGAATGTGTTGTCTATTTGTTGGATTATGTATGTAGGAATATTTATTTTAATCACAATTAAAGTATGTACTTTCATTATAACTCTCATTCAACAGTATAAAATTATTTTCTCTTTATTGGTAGTATTTTTAGCTTTTCCAACTCTCTATTATTATTTTTCTTCTACATATTTATAACTTTGTAATAACAATGCAATATCTCAGATAATTCTGCTGAAATATATCCCTGTGATTTTCAAGGCTTATTTATAGAAATGTTTAATCATTCATTGTGAGCTCTAATGCAACATCTGTTGTATTTAGAAATGTAAAGACAAAATAAAAGTTAGTTTTATTTCTCAGAATTAAAATCTCACTAGTAATTTTTGATCAGAACCAAAAATCAATAATATTTTGCAGAACCATTGTCAGATATGTTGAAACAAAGACAAATATAAAGTTTTTCATTAAATAAATAAAGTTAAAAGTAAAAATTATTTTAATTTTTGAGACAGTTATCAGCATATACATTAAAGTAATCAAGGCAATGTATAAGTACCAATATTTCTTCTTAAATAAATTGTCAAAGTTATTATTATTTTAAATGAAGTAACTAATCACATATTTTTTAAAAATAGTACATTTATTGAATGGTTGGAGAAATAAAGATACAATTCTGATCTAAAATAAAACATTTTAAAATTTGCATATATCTCTAGGAAATTCTGTTTACACAGCTCTGCGAAGAGCATATATAGTGCTGTGTTAGATGTGTGCTAGATGTAATGAACAGTTTTTAGCTTTCACAGAGACTGAAATATTTATTGAGTTACAAAGCTTCTATAAAAGAGAGTAGACAATTCAAAGTAGCTTTAAGAAGTATCTGTAAACAACAGTATTCACCAGGCCCCTTCTTACAAGACTAAGCAATAATATCTGAGAGTCTTCCTCAGTATGAGCAAAGCCAAGCTACAAAAAAGACTCAGACCTGACCAGCTACCTGGAAGAAATGGAAACCAGCCAAGCTACGTGGAAAAGACTAATTGAGTAACATGCAAAGGAAACACTCCAATCTCTTCAGCTACATTCAGTATGTACAGGATGTAGATAATGCTTCATGTTTTGCAGCTTTTTTGAAATGTCATCAGTGCTTGGACTGGCATTGTTGATACAGCTGCATCTGAACCATTTCTGCTCCTAGAAGTAACGCATAAGCCATATTTCTGTAGGTTCTTCCTATGAAATTCATTGGTATTACCATGTTAGATTTGGATGGCATCTAAATTTTGCTTTGTCTTGTGATTCCAACTTGAGGTAAGTAATGTGCATGTTATATCTCCCAAGGACAAGATTTGTCATACAATATCCTAAAAAAAATTATGTTTAAATGCATAAATATATTAATGACAAAATTTGTGTCTGTTTAAAATGATTATTCACTCATAATTACTTTTGAAAGGGGTAATTATTGCCATACATATTATTATCACTGTAAAAAGGGGTAAATTATCAGTCTGCCTTTAAAAGCAAAAAGTCACCTGTCTTAATAGATGCCATTATCAATGCTTCTCTGCTTACTTGATATCCAAATTCTCCTGAGAAGTGTTTCTTTCTTTTAAAGAATAAATTATTGGATTTATTTTTAAAATTTAGAAGCAAATACTAGTCTTAAATATTTTTTTGGATATTGGTACAAATTTGAAATTTATTTTGTTTTTATACTGTATTTTGTTTTACTGTTTTTACAGATTTTTATTTTTTATTTATTTTTGAAAAAGTCTCTTTTTTTTCTCCATATATCCCCTTGTTAAAACTCCCTTCCCTGTACTGCCCCTCTCAGTCACTCTCTCTTCTCTCATCTCTTTACCTCCTCCCTAGCAAGGGCAGGAGGTCAAAAGGTAGCTTAGTTCAGCATCCACTTTAGGCAAATCTGCTTTCCTCATCCCAAAATTAAACTGGATCAAGTGTTCCTCTGAAGGGAATGGGCTCCAAGGTGCCAGGCCAAGGTGTTTCAGATCCCAAGCTGTTCAATGGTTGTGATTTGCAGCTTGTGTATGTTTTGCTTCTTTTTTTTTTTTTTTAACATTCACTAATGTGTGAGTAAATCTTCTGCTTCTCTTTCTGGGATTGTGATACCTGGCTCAGGAGGATATTCTAGCTGTTAATGAGCCTGAACCACAGGCCAACAGTGTCTAATATTTTTAAAAACATATTAAAACATACCAAATATAAAAGTAAAAAAGTAACCTATTGTATTCTATTGTCAAGAAATAAAATAAATAAATAGGTAGTACATAGAAAGTTTAAAATTTACAACAGAGTTGTAAACATTCTATGGCATGTCTACTATAAGCAACAGTGAAATCAACTTTTATTTTCTCTCATTCACACCTGCAACCCCAGAGATCGATTTTTAAGATCTTTTTTCTTTTTACTTATAAATATTGAGAAAAGATTTTCCAGAAACAGATAACACAATTTGCTGCAAAAATATTTAATGTATTAAAAACATCTTAAAATGTAAGTTTGAATATTTTAAATAAATCAGTTGTAAGTATAAGCTGTGACTTTTTAATCAGTTACAGAAATGAATTAAATCATTGAATAAGCATAAATTTCCTATTCATTCTTCTTTTTATGTATAAAATATTTGTTATATGTAGATTTCAATGTGTATGTGCGGTTATGTAGATTTTTTTCTCTCTTCCTTTTTCATATCACATGAATTTGCAACATTTGAATATTGCTAAGTTTACATTGTAGCATTTTGAGTTCAGAATATACAAGAAAAGGGATAAATGTCATTTGTGGACTATATCTTCTTTATAAATCCCCTTTGCTTAAATAACATGTTCAGAAGTCTGAATATGATGACTTATAAAGAAATACATATAAAACAAGTCAACCACAATGGACTACCTAAATCTCTTCCAATTAAAAAGAGATAACTCAATTAAAATTTACATTTAATCTGCCAAAAATGTTTATCAGTTTTTGAAGTGTAATAATAAAAATTATCATTCAAAGATGAGAAAAATATGAATATCTTGTTCTATGTTGTCTCTCACATTCATGCAATGTGAGAAATGACAAGAGCAACTAAACCTTCCTACATTTTTAACATATCAGTATCATAAAGGGTTACAAAAGTACAAAATTTTAGTTCTGAATTACCTACTCTTATGTGAATTAATAGGGTCTCTGTTTAGAAAAAGGTAATGTTCTGTTTTAGAAGGAATTTATACGTTATGCAAAATAAGTAAAACTATATTTTAATTCAATGCATCGTGATTTGGAGGATCTTAATATATGTATTTCAGTTTATATTGTTGATATAAATAGAATACACAAACAAACCCATAAGCACTGTGTTCTACATATGATGTTTTAGAGACTGTTAAATAAAAACGTCTCTGTAAAGTGATAATGTGTTTATTATGAATCAGGCATTTCTCAGAAAACATAAGTATCACTATCCTAAAGAGCAGAGTTATACAGGTGTTTCACAAAGCTATAAATGAGAAAACATTTCATTAATATATTTTCCAAAAGGCATGTGTGAAATGTCACTATCTGAGACCTTACTCTGGAATGGGTTAAAGAAAATATCTTTTGCCATAATAGTCTTTATGACATTGGCTCTGTCTCCACTGACAGCCAGAGAATTAATAACCACTTAAAGACGATATTTCCATTTATTTCAGGAAGCCCAAGAATAATCCTGAAACCTCAAACTCCCACTATATGCTCTATTGCTCTGAGAATAAAATAGTTTTTTTTTTTGGCTGTGCAGTATCACGCTCCTCTTATTTCTCTTTTTGCAGACATCTTTATGAAAGTTGTTTAAAAAAAGAAAAACAGCATGTTAAAAAGCTCCTTGTGAGAGATGTAGCTCATTTTTCTCATAAGTGCTATTGAAATGGATTATGAAGCATGTAATAAAATTGTACTTTATAGCATTAAACAACAGGGAAATCATCATAGCAAATATATCTAAGGAAGTTTTATGCTAATCAATAAATATAATGTTAATCAAAGATGTATAAAAAGACCAGAGCCAGGGTTTAATGCCATTTTTAGTGAGAATAACATAATGCTAACATATGTATGTTTCTTTACTGCCTTTTAGAAGTTTAATAATATTTTCACTTCTTAGGCTTGTAGTTTCAATCTTTTCCGAGTAGAAAACAAGAATAAATAATTTAATATATGCAAATTTATTTTATTTATAATAGCTATTTTATTGTAATTGAATTTGCACTTTTAAAGGTTAATTCCATTAATTAACTCCTTCAAAACATTTTTTTTTATTTTATTCAATATCTGATTTGAAATAATTACTCACCCATTCATTTGCTTATTTTTCAATTACTCTAATTTTTTTTCTTAATGCATTTTGATCCATAAACGCTTAGCACTGTTTTCATTGTTTTATGTAAGTTTGGATGTGTTGTGCATTAATTTTTATTAAATTCTCAGACATTTAATTTCTTTCTTGACAATGAGGTGAATCAGTAGAAAATTATTCGGTTTCCTTAAGTCTGTAGGCTTTCTGTTGTTTCTGCTATTGCTGAAATCCAGCTTTTATCCATGGTGGTCTGATAAAGTACAACGCATTATATTTGTGTCTGTTGAGACTTGAAAGTATATGGTAAATTTAGGAGAATGTTCTGTGACATGCTGTGAAGAAGGCAAATTTTTTTGTATTTGGGTGAAATGTTATACAAATATTGATAAGGCACAGTTGTGTCATAATATCTATTAGTGCCATGATTTCTCTGTTTAGGTTTTGTATGAATCACCTGTCCAGTGGTGAGAGTAGGGTATTGAAGTCTCCTAGACTTAATGAGTGAGGTTTGATGTGTGATTTAAGCTTCAGTAATGTTAATTTCAAATGTTGGTGTCCTTGTGTTTGAGGATAGGTGGTAACAATTGCAAAGTCCTCTTGGTGGATTTATCCTTTAAATAATGAATGATAATTGCCCTTCTAAATATCTTTTGATTAATTTTGGTTTAAAGTCTAATTTGTTCAATATTAAAATAGCTCCATCAGCTTGCTTTTAATGTCCATTTCTTGGAATATCTTTGTCCAACCCTTTACTCTGTGGTATTGCCTATCTTTGATGTTGAGATATGTTTTTTTTTTGTTTGTTTGTTTGCTACAAAAAAAATTCTGTTTTCACATTAATACTCTTATTCTGGGTCTTTTATTGGGGAAAGAATCCATTAATATTGACAGATATTAATGATCATTGATTGCTAATTCATGTTATTTCAGTGGAAGTGGTCATGGTGGTAGTGGTGATATGTGTGTGTGTTTCTTCTTTGAGTTCTGCCAGTGTGAAATTATTTATTACCTGCATTGGGACTGTTTAAGCTGCTTGGGCTGGAGTTTTCCTCCTAATATCTTTTGTAGGGCTGTATTTGTGGGCAGGTATTGTTTAAATTTTATTTGTCATGCTATATCTTGTTTTTTCCATTTATGGAGATTGAAAGTTTTGCTGTGTGTAGTAGTCTGTCCTAGCATCTGAGGTTTCTTAGCGTCCACAAAACATCTGCCCAGGCTTTTCTGGCTTTCAGTGTCACAATTGAGAATTAAAGTACATTTTTTTATTTCTTTTTATTGTAATTATTACGAACAAAGAAGTCACACTTTCTAACCTTGTATATCCTTATTCAAGGTTCCTTCCCCCTCCCACCACATCAGGACATTCTTTCTTCTCCACACATCCCCATCCAATCCCTGGGCAGGCAGCAGGCAGTCCCATGGTCCCTCTGCTCCAATATTGCATAGTTCAGTCTCCACTCCTGGCAGATGCAGTTTACTCCCCCTTCCCTCAAAAGTGAGTTGGGTGTTTCTCTAGGGGGAGTGGGATCCAAAGAGTCAATCCAGTGTGTTTCTGTTCCCAAGCTGTTCAATGGTTGTGGTTTAGAGCATGGGCATGCTTTGCTTTTTTCTTGTTTGTTTGTTTGTTTGTTTGATTGTTTAGAGTCCACTAATGAGTGAGTACATTCCCTGCTTATCTTTCTGAGTTTGTGATACCTCACTTAGGAGGATATTCTCCAAATCCATCCATTTGCCTGCGAATTTTAGGATATCATTTTTTTCTTACTGTTGAGTAGTACTCCATTGTGTAGATGTACCACAGTTTGTTAATCCATTCTTCAGTTGAGGGACATCTAGGTTGTTTCCAGGATCTTGCTATTACAAATAATGCTGCTATGAACATAGCTGAGCTAATACCTTTGGAGTGTGAATGTGCCTCTTTAGGGTATACACCCAGAAGTAGTATTGCTGGGTCCTTGGGAAGATTGATTCTCAATTTTCTGAGAAACCACCATACTGCATTCCAGAGTGGTTGAACAAGCTTTCACTCCCACCAACAATGGAGGAGTGTTCCCCTTGCTCTGCATCCTTTCCAGCATAGGCTGTCATCTGTGCCTTTTATCTTAGCCAATCTAACAGGTGTTAGGTGGTATCTCAAAGTTGTTTTGATTTGCATTTCTCTGATAGCTAAAGATGATGAGCACTTTTTTAGGTGCCTTTCAGCCATTCGTAATTGTTCTGCTGAGAAATCCCTTTTTAGATCTGAACCCCATTTCTTGACTAGGTTAATCAAGGTTTTGGGCTCTAGATTCTTGAGGTCTTTATATATCTTAGAGATCAGTCCTCTATCACTTGTAGGGTTGGTGAAAATCTTTTCCCATTCTGTAGGCTATCATTTTGTCTTATTGACAGTGTCCTTGGCTTTACAGAAGCTTCTTAGCTTCAGGAGATCCCACTTATTGAATGTTGGTGTTAGTGTCTGTGCCACTGGTATTATGTTTAGGAAGTGGTTGTCTGTGCCAATACGTAGAAGTGTATTTCCCACTTTCTTTTCTATCAAGTTTAAAGTGGCTGGGTTTATGTTGAGGTCTTTGATCCACTTGTATTTGAGTTTTGTGCAGGGTGACAGGCTTGGATCTATTTGCATTTTTCTACACACTTCCATCCAGCTAAGCCAACATCATTTGTTAAATATACAATCTTTTTCCATTGAATGCTTTGGGCCTCTTTGTCAAAGATCAGGTGTTCATAGGTTTTGGGGTTAATGTCTGGATCCTCAATTCTATTCCATTGATCCACAAGTCTGTTTTTGAATAGGTCTACTTTATATGTTATTTGGCCTTTTTCCAATGTAGCTTTTATTACTCTTTCTTTGTTTAGCATGTTCAGATTATGTAATTATTATATGAATCAGGAACAATATCTTATGTGTTTGGTTGTGAGCCTAGCCTTTAACAGTTGTGCCATCTTTCCAGCCTTCAGAATATTTTCTATAGTCTATATTTGGAGTTCTGTGGTTTCTTGTATCTTTAAACAAATGTCTTTCTTCAGGTTAGAAAATTTTCATTTATGATTATGTTTAATGTATTAACTGATCTTTTGAAATGGGATGTTTCTACTTATTCTTTTTCTTTGTTCTTAAATTTGGTCTTTCTATAGTATCCCAGATTACTTGTATGTTTTCTTTTAGAAAAATTTTAGATTTAACATTTTATTTGTCTGATGAATCTATTTTATCTTTAATATTTTACATTCTTTCTTCTATCTTTTGTATTCTGTTAGTGTTGCTTTTATTTGGATTTTCCATTTTCTTACCCTGATTTTCCATTTATATATTGATTTCCCTCCATTTGTGGGTTCTTTATAACTTTAAGTTTTATTTTTCAGGTCTTGAAATGTTTTCTTCACCTGTTTGTGTTTTCTTGGCTTTTAGGACATTCTTTAAGGGAGTTATTGATTTCCTTCCATTTTCTTTTGTTTACTCCTAAATTATTTTAAAGGGTTTTTTACATTTCATCTTTAAGGACTCCTATAATCTTCATAAAAACTTCTAAGTTGTTTTCTTGTGATTCAACTGCATTGGCATGAGTATGTCTTGCTGGAGTAGGATTACAGAGCTCTGAGAATAGAATAGTGGCCTGTCTACTGATGATTATGTTTTTATACTGGCATTTAGGTATTTCAGTCTGGGATGATTATAGGTCTAAGTGTTGATTCCTGAATTTGTAAATGCTTCATGGGAGATTTGTTACATGGTTTCTGTTTTCTTCTTCCTCTTCTGTCTTAAGAAGTCAGAGGTTCTGTTGACTAGTGAATCTTCAGGTCAGTAGACTGTCTTCACTGGGCTTTGCATAGCCTGCAATGCTTGTGAGATTTTGAGAAACAACTTTAATTTTATTCCAAGAGTCTGTGTGGCCTCTGGTGTTCTAGATTCGTGCTTGGTTCCTGGGATTCCTTAGCACAGTGTGCCCTGAAGTACACCAGAAGTTTTCAGATGAGGAAGTGGGCTAAGATATAGAGAAGAGAGAGGAGAAGGAGACAATATAGTTGGGGCCTGCTCGGCCAGCCTTAGGGGGTGTAAGCTGACTGTGGGCAGTGTCTAATCTTGGGTCTCTAGAATCAGACTGACCTCAGCTAAATCAGAGTTTTGGGCTAGAATATGGACTTAAAGAAGAGAGTACAATCTGAGGTTGTTGGTCTTTAAAAAGTATTAGGTGGATCATGCTTGAGACCCAAGCTGGGATATATCAGACCAGTTTGGCCTTGGAAAAGCAGCAGTTATGGGCTACAATTTGGAACTCAGGGGAGAGCTTTGTTTTGTTTTGTTTTCCATTTAGAAGATGATTAAACTTCTTTTTTTACTGGCATTTATTTTAATTATAAAAAAAATAATTTTTTTTTAATTCATGTATTCCCTTGTTCAGGCTCCCTTCCCCCTCCCGACCCTCCCAGTCACTCATTCTTCTCTCCATCAGTTTTGTTTTGTTTTAGTGTTTTCATTGTAAATAAAAGCTCTCCTATGGAGAAAATAGATTCCTAAGTAACATTTATTGAATCTAATATGTGACAAATATCATCATCCTCTCTGGATAACTACCTGCTAAAAAATATCTTAGTGTGTGTGTGTGTGTTTGTGTAAAAAGAAATTACACGGAACTGAATAATTTGTCTCCTACTGGATAAAATGCTTCTTACATCCTAAAAATAAAATGTTTCTTTTAGTTATATCTTTAGAAATATTTAGATAGCTAAATTTATGGATGACATCTTAAAGTGTTTCATTATCACTACAACACATAAAGAGTTGTATCAAATTTACACACAATTTATTTATTTTTGTCATGTTTTGAAGCCACATAAAATAAGATTTTACCATTATTCTCATTTTTTATGATGAAAAGTGCTCAGAAAATTAAATTTAAAAATTATTAATAATACATATTTATTTAAAAATTATGAAAACTTTTAGTGATTATACAGTTACTTTGCAAAATATCTCTTAAGTCACAACTATAGTGTTTCATATATGTGTAAATTGAATAATAAAATAATTCTGCTATGAAAAGTAATATCAATGGTGATAATTAGTCAGAACAGCAGATAATTATTAATTAGAAAAAAGCATAAAGTAGCCTGTGAACATGTCAATTGTTCTAGTATGTGTTCTATGATTTTTCATATAACTAAAATGCCTAAAAATTTCTATGGAATTTTTATCCCAATTCTTTAAATGTGTAGCTAAATATATAAGTATTTGCAATATGATAAGCAAAAAAAAAAGATTTATAGCTATGGAGAAAAGCCCTTTCTACACACATACATGGTGGTATGGATATAACATTGGAAACTTGTAATTTTTACTGTGAGGTTAGAGTATTTACATTCACTTGTTTCCTAACAAACATTTTAGTCATCTGATTTTGTGTAAACTAATGTTTAATAGAAAATATTTAAGTTTCTTTGAATTGCAAGTTGTTTCTGATGAACTACTTATAATTTTTTAAAAGTAAATATCTCCCATAGAGAATGAAAGATTGGGTGGGCTTTGAGGTGTTTTGTGCTCAATCAATGGCCAGCGTCACAGCTTTCTTCAGTTGCCTGAAGTTCAAGATAGAAACATTTGAGCAGACATAATCCTGGAGATGGTTAAACCTTGGAAACTGTATCCAAACAACAATTAAAAACTTTCCTTTGTTAGAGTTGCTGTGGTCATGGTGTCTCTTCACAGCAATAGAATCTCTAACTGAAACGCTGCTTATAGAGATGGAGCATGTGAAATGACTCTGTTCCTTTAAGCATATTTTTCAATCCAATCATAAATTTCTGGGTAGTAAAAGAAAGGCAATTTAATTGCAAACATTAGTATACATAAAGCATTGTAAACTGCCAGTCTTTGTACATGGGAAAATAGAACAGAAAACAGATTTATATAATTTTCAGATAGATAAATTTCTGAAGAAGACTTTATTAAGCTAATATATCATTTATTATCAAAGTTTTGAAGCTACTTATATGAGGAGTGATGCTTTGTGAAGGCTCTTTCCTTCCTTGATTGCCTGTTATAATAATATAAACACATAAATAACTATACACTCATTCAAGACCTCTAGTCGTAACACAGTCATCATTTTTTCTTTTATTTCTTTATTCAAAAGTTTTTAATTTTGCATACCAACCACAGTTCCTTTTTCCTCGCCTCCTTCTACTAGCCCCCAGTTTCTCCCTACCTTGCCCCTTATCCACTTGTTAGAGAGGGTAAGAACTCCCAAGTTGAGACAGGACTAAACCCATCCATCACATAAAGGATAAGAAAGGTATCCCTCTGTAGGGGATGGGCTCCAAAAATCCAGTTCATGTACTTGAGATAAATGTTGGTCTCACTGCCAGAAGCCCAAGCCACACACTGTTTTCCACATCAGAGCGCCTAGTTCAGTCCCATTCAGGTTTCCACTCTCACCATTAGGTAGGTCAACCAGATAAAGACTCAACAGAGAAATGAGACCTAACAGATGTTATGATGCAATAGACTTAATAGATATTTATAATAGCTTCCATCCAAACCCAAAAGAAAATACATATTTCACAGTACCCCATGGTACTTTTCCTAAAATTTTCTAAAAAATACCAGTATTATAGAGAATGGAAATAAACATTTTGTAATGGTAATTAGCTGTTTTATTATTGTAATGCTAGTAACTATAATTGAAATGTCAGAATTTACAATTTAAACATTTGAAAGCAATTGAATAATTAATTCTGTGTCACTTAGAAAACACTGGAGATCTGCAAATCATGATTTTTAGGATGTGTTTGAGTCATTCATTCATACAAATGTAATTTAGGTATCATACATAGGAACATCTATTGATGGAAATTGAAGTTCAACCAAAGAATATTTACTTTTTATGTTCTATTGAAACTTGTTTTTAAATATAATAGGTAAAAAAAACTTTTAAATGTTGATGTCTTATCATGTCTCTTTGTATGTTGACATTGATTTTTTTCCCATGACAATATACATTGTCCCTAATCTGTTGGTATCATAACTGATGCTGTTAAGATTCCTGATGGACCTGTTGGGTGCTAACTACCATTATTGCTCTCATGTTTTCCACCATGAGTACTTTTTCTTTTGTATTTTCATTACTATTTGCAATTTTGCAAAAGAATCTCTTATCCTAAAAATATACTTTATTTCTTCTAACACATAATGAAAAATTTGAGTTTTGCTCACTGGGAGGAGTAATAAAACTTCTGAGAACTTCCTGAATTCCAGAGAAATACAATAGTGTCTATAATGTTTATAATGTTGTCCTAGAAAATGAATCAGATACAGTAGATAATTACTCACATCAAATTGAACCAATACACTCCAGCTTGGCTCAGCAGCAGATTCCCTTTTAGACATGAACAGATTCCTTTCATTATTGAAGAATTTTTTCTGTTGATTTTCACATGGTCATTGTTTAGGTCTTTGAATTTGTTTAAGCATATGTATCCAGAGAAAGTTTTTTTTCAAAGAATCTAGATAAAAGTAATTCTTACTGACAGAATGCACAATATCTTTTATTATATTTGTTGAGAAATAGGGTAACAAAATTTGGGGTTTTTTTCACAGTTGAAGTGTGGGTGTGGGGGTGAGAAAAGAAATAGAAAATACATATCCTTGAACTGATAGACATGACATTTGTGCAAGAAGCCTGGTAGAATGATTCATACAAACTGACTGAAAAAGAAAAAAAAGGAATAGATTTAAAAGCTGGAACTAATGGCATCATTCTAATCAGTTATCTGAGCTCAAAAGTTAAAGATAGTACAGCAGTGTCAGCACTCTCTGAAAAAGTAGAGTGCTATAAATAGCTCATGCTTGGAAGCAATAATCTGACCTATAAAGATCCACCACTGCACTGTACTTGCTGCGGAAATTGGATAATCATTGTTTGCAATGTGACTGCCTTTCTCCAGAACATGGGCTTTGCAGAACAGGAAGGTACATATAAAATGACAATGAAATTCACTATAAACTTTTAGTTTAAAAGAGTATGTTAGGTTTATTATGTACATTTAATAATTACTATCTATTTGACATTGTGAGCCCCAATTTAGCAGAGATAATGACTTTTCAGTCCCTAATTATACTAAATTCCTATTTAGATTGTATAATTCTATAAAATTTAAAACCTTGGTGAATTAGAAAGGGTTTGCACAGGTTTAAGCCAGGCTGGATACTAGCACTGAAAGGGGAAAATAGACATGAACAATGAAAAAAAGGTTTTTTCCAAATAAGTTTTATTGAGTATATTATCCATACTGAAGGGTATGCCCCATCCCAAGCAGCAGGAGGACAACAGAAAAAGAACTCAATGTTATTATTTTCAGGTTGTCTTGCTTGGACATTTTGTTTTGATGCTGCAGTTTACTTACTTATTTTGTTTTCAGATGATGTGCTTTCCATTTATGTGTAATTGTTATGTATTTGTGTGTTTTCTGATCTTTTTCTATTCTACTTTTTTGTTTGTTTGTTTATTTGCCTGCTTGTTTTCTAAAGACAGAAAGAGGGGACATGAAATTAGGTGGATGGGAGGAGAAAAAATTCTGGGAAGTGTTATGGTTAACTCACTACAGAAGACTACTCAAGCACAGTTTATAGCCAATTGGAAGTGTTTATTCAAGCTGGCCTGGTCCACACCCAAAGGTTAGGGAAATGAGATGTAGCTGAATATCCAGAATGTGGGTATTTAGAGGAAGAAACCATGTCCTGGCAGCTCACTCAGCAGCTGCAGGGAAGCTTTGCCTAAGTAAGCAGTTTGATGCTAGTGGGGTTCTGCCCAAGTAGGCAGTTTAACAAAAGCTAGAAAAGTTAGCTAGGACATTCGTACTTTTGGTTCCTATAACTGTAGCACAAACCCTGATTGGTTTTAACTATAAAAAAACAATATTGAGGTAAATGCTGAAATATCAGAGAGACAAAGAAGCCAGTCATTAGAAAATTTTCTTTCCTTTATCAGATCTGAGAAGGGCAAACTCCTATGTCTTTCTACCTTATATCCCTCCATCCACCTAGTCATATCACTTCCTGTCTCTACCTTTCAAGTGCTGGAATTAAAGACATGTTTCTCCACTCTCTGGAAAAGTTTCTCTTTTGGACTGGATCAGTCTCATGTAGCCCATGGTGGTCTTGAACTTCTCCACCCAAGTGCTGGGATTTGTTGTTAGCAACTACTGCTTAGCTTCTATGGTTAATAAGTGGCTAGCTCTGCCTTTGGATCTTCAGGCAAACTTTATTCATTACAGTACAAACAAAATATCACTACATGAGATAGAGTTCAATAATTTTCCTTGAAATTCGCCATCAAGGAGATCAATTTCTAGTTAAACCTGAAATGGCCTCAGCAAGACTACAAGATGTAGGAACCATTGCACTTTCTTGCCTATTCACACTGCTGGGATAAGAGAAACCCTGATAAAAACAAATATTTCTGTACTGGAGAGATAGTTACATAGATAAAAGAAGTGTTTGCTTTTCCAGGGAAGGTCATTCTATCCCCTGTACCCACATGGAATCAGATTGTTAAAATAGAAGACAGTCTTAATTTTACTGTGTAATACACCATAATTGAAGAGCATTCCTATGTGTTTCATAAAGATCACTGACAAACTATTCACCATTTGATTATGGGTACAGTATATTGATAGGGTTCACATTATGTTAGGTCAATGGCTACATGAACATACTAGTAGCTTGAAGTTAATACTTTGAATGGTGGATCATAGGACCGAGGCAAGTCTATCTAACCTTCACTTTTATAAAATAGTTTGGGAGTATCTGAAACTTATTTGAATTAATTCAGCTATGAGAATTATATATTATATTAATAGAATACATTTAAAGTTAAGATTTATTTTAACTTAATTTACAAGTATATGTGTGTAAGTTAATTCACATGAGTTCAAGTACCCACAGAAGTCAGATACAGATGTTGTAACTACTACAGCTGGAGTTAACAGGTGGTTCTGAATCAACAATCATGAATGAGGGGATGTAAACTCAGGTCTTCAGCAAGGCAAATAGTCTTTTTTTTTCCTTCTTTATTTTGTATTTATCAAAAAAACAGTAAAAAGAATTTAAAAATGCCGAAGAGTTAACAATAACTATACAGAGGATAATAATCATAAGCATGGCTTATCAAGGGTGGAAATGCAAATAAGATTACTACACATATATTTTCTTTGTGTTCAGCTTTCCCTCTGAATTTTTTTTCCATCCCTGT
>PVIH01027047.1:0-17650 GCA_004025045.1 Sigmodon hispidus | reverse complement strand
AGAGAAAAAAAAAAACAAAAAAAACCCAAAAAAAACAAAAAAAAAAACATTCAATTCCCACTACCTAATAATCCAGATGTAGAACTCTCAGCTCTTTTTCCAGCACCCTGACTGCCTATATGCTACTATACTTTCTGCCAAAAAAATAATAATAATAAACTAAACCTCTGAAACTGTAAAAAAAAAAATAAAAAAAATAAAAATAAATTTTTTAAAAAAAAGAGAGGAGAGGGAGGGAGGCTATGGTGATATATTTTATATTTCATAAAGTCAGTCTGGAATATCAGAGGACAGAGCCATATCTTCTAGTCTTTTTGTCTTATTTTATTTGTTTTTGTTTTTTTGAGACAGGGTTTTCTATGTAACAGCCCTAGCTGTCCTGGAACTCTCTCTGTAGTTCAGTCTGGCCTCAAATTCACAGAGATCCTACTATTTCTGCTTCCCAAGTGCTGAGACTAACAGAGTAGTATGGATCACCTCTGCCTGGCTGTTAGAGTGATGTGGTTAAAGGCCTGAGTCACTATTCTCTTGCCTTCATAGCTTGACTGTGGGCTATTATGTTCTCTGATAGTACAGACTTATATCACCATCCCTGACTTCAAGTTATACTATAGTGGTAAAGTAATAAAAACAGCTTTGTGCTGTCATAAAAACAGACTTGTGAATCAATGGAATCCAATTGAAGACCCCGACATTCACCCACACACCTATAAACACCTGATTTTTGAAAAAGAGGCCAAAAATATTCAATAGAGGAAAGATAGTATCTTCAACAAATGATGTTGGCATAACTGCATGGTAGTGTGTAAAAAGTGTAAATAGATCCAAACCTATCACCCTGCACAAAACTCAAATCCAAGTGGATCAAAGACCTCAACATAAACCCAATTACACTGAACATGATAGAAAAAAATAAGTGGGAATACCCTCCAACACATTGTCACAGGTCACTGCTTTTTAAATATAACACCAGTGGCACAGACATTAAGATCAACAATCAAGAAGTGGGATCTCCTGAAACTGTGATGCTTCTGTAAGGCCAACAACACAATCAATAAGACAAAATGTCAGCCTATAGAATGGGAAAAGATTTTCACCAACCATACAAGTGACAGAGGATTGATTTCTAAAATATATAGAGAACTCAAGAAACTAGAGCCCCAAACCCTTAGTAACCCAACTAAAAAATGGGGTTCAGAACTAAAAAGGGAATTCTCAGCAGAAGAATTACAAATGGCTGAAAGGCACTTGAAAAAGTGCTCAACTTCTTTAGCCATCAGAGAAATGCAAATCAAAACAATTTTGAGATACAACCTTACACCTGTCAGATTTACTAAGATAAAAGACACAGATGACAGCCTATGCTAAAGACTTTGTGGAGCAAGGGGAACAATTCTCCATTGTTGGTGGGAGTGTGAACTTGTTCAGCCACGCTGGAATGTAGTATGACGGTTTCTCAGAAAATTGGGACTCAATCTCCCCAAGGATCCAGCAATACCACTCTTAGGCATATACCTTAAAGACACACATTCACACCCCAAAAGCATCAGCTCAGCTATGTTCATAGCTGCATTGTTTGTAATAGCAATAACCTGGAAACAACCTAGATGCCCCTCAACTGAAGAATGGATTAACAAACTGTGGTACATCTACACAATAGAGTACTACTCAGCAGTAAGAAAAAATGATATCTTAAAATTTACAGGCAAATAGATGGAATTGGAGAATATCCTCCTGAGTGAGGTATCACAAACCCAGAAAGATAAGCAGAGGATGTACTCACTCATTAGTGGATTTTTTTTTTTTTTAAAGATGTCATTGTATTCAAGAGCTCAAGGCTAGAAGATAGCTAAATGACATAGTGCCTCACTTCTGCACTGATGGCCTCTGGCAGGAGTGTGGGTGAGCAAAGACTTTTTTTTAAGGGGCTGGCCACAGGGAGTTTAATTATGCTAAAGTAAGTAAATAAGCAGCATGAATGGGCATTTTTATATGCGGGGAGATCATAAGAGTCGGTATGAAACTGAGAAGACTGACAACTGAGTTTGATGGGGTGCATGATGTAAAATCACTAAATAATATGCAAAAAATCACTACGGCAGAGAGAGAGAGAGAGAGAGAGAGAGAGAGAGAGAGAGAGAGAGAGAAGAGAGACTTAGCAACTGGGAAGAAAACATTCAAATATATGAGCTTATGAGACTCATTGTCAATCAAGCTACTATACCACCCCTTCCATAAATTAGTATATTTTCTTACATTTTTGTGGCAATTGGACATTTCTAATAGCATAAAATGTGATTTGGAGTACTGATTCCCTTGTGACTTGCTACTGTTATTTGCTTTTTTTCTCGTTTCGTTTATGATCTGTCTGGGCTGTCGCGGTGATGTGTGCTTCAGTCCTAATATGAAGCCTTTTATATTGTCTCTCTTTGATAAAGAGAGGAAGTATATCTCTGACCACTGTTCTCCTCATTCTTTTAAATTATCTTATTCTGAGGATAGCAAGCTCAGATTCAGGTTATTATAATTATATGGAAGTTCATTTTACTGTTCCAGCTGATGTCTATAGAGACAAAACAAATCCCTCTTAAAATTAGACTGATTTTACCCCCGCCTTCCTGTCCCTTATTCTGTCTTTTAGATGAATTTTCTTTGCTAATGACATTTACAACCTCCAAATTATTCACTGATTTTACAATGAATCTTAAATTTGAACTTTTCATGCTTTATTTGAAATAGTAAATTCTTTTGAGAAGAGTTCAACAGAAGAAGGCAGGAAAATAACTTTGCCAGTCATATTGACCTGCACTAATTTCCTGCAACCCAGAGCTGTGAAAGGTATTAAGTGAAGGCAGCTGCCCCTCCTCCACCAATAGCCTCTCTTTTGTCTGAGGGATAGGGAGAGGTTTGGAAGTCTTCATGGCCTGTCCTGCATCAGAACTTTATCCCGGTCACAAGCTATAGGTAGAGTTCTTAGGAAAATTAAGTATTGCTTATTAATCAGTGTTTCAACATTGCTATATGACCTTAAGATACATTATAAAAATTTAAAATAATTGTTTAAAAACAAGTTTTCAGAACTATTCTCCCTTAGCATTCAAGCCCATAAGCTTTCAACAGCACATTTCTAGAAGCCAGTGGGGTATCATTATAGCAGCTCCATTCTGCAAGGCATTGTAAGCCATTAGGGTTAACAAGAGCATTCCTTTCTTCAATGACTTAATGAATGAGGCATAAACATCACAATCAGCTATTGAAAATAGCACACTTGGTGAGAACTAAAACAGAGGCTAATGCTACTGGGGATCAAAGTTGCTGTTTTATTCTGTTTAGAGCAGCCAAAGGGTTTCTTAGAACAGCAAGAGCTGAAAAAGCTTTGGCAGACAAATGTGGAGGAAATTGGAGAGGCAAGGAAGTTCCTGACACTCAGGAGGAGTGAGAGAAAGCCATGGTATTTGTTGCACAACCCAAGTATCAGAGGAAGGCAAGAAGCACCTGCAAATTAGAAAAACAATTTTCATGATGATTTTACTTGATGCTGCTGTTATTGTGTGTGTGTGTGTGTGTGTGTGTGTGTGTGTGTGTGTGTGTGTGTGTGTGAGAGAGAGAGAGAGAGAGAGAGAGAGAGAGAGATGAGAGAGAGAGAATAACTTTCTTGAGTTGGATCTCTCCTTCTGCTATATGTTTTGAGGATCAAAGCCAGGTCATCAGGACTTCATAGCAAGCCACTTTATCCACTGAGCCATCTGGCCAGTCCAGGATGAAGGTATTTTACAGATAGTGTTTGATTTCATATTATGAGTATTTGTAAATACTTGGCATTAAATAATCATTTTAAGAAATAAAAATAGATAAGCAGCATTAAGATTAAAAATTATTTATCAGAATATAATATATAAAACCTGTAAAAGATGTGGCCATGTTGTGAATGATTTCTTTAGCCACTGTCAAAGCAGGCTTTATAGTAACTAGTTATTTTCAGCTAATTTTTGTAAGTAAATTATTAACTGGACAAATAATGCAAATCAGGATTGAATTTATAATAGTAAATGTAATGAAAAAATTACAGTAAAAAATTACAGGAAGATGAAGGGTAAGTATCTCCCCTTTATATGAAAATGTAAGGAGGGATCATGGAGAAAGGCTGGCTTTTATCTAGACTTGATGCAAAAATAGCCTTGGCTGTGCTGATGAGGGAGAGTGATTTCCACTGTTGCAGAAGTAATGTCTGCAAGCATAAATATTTGGGAAAGCTTGGAGTATGTTCAGGATGAGTAGATAATTTAAATTGAAAATTATGCCAGCTCAATATAGAATTTTTTCAGATTATAATAGTAAATTATTATTTACTAAATATATCACATTTTATTAAAAATAACTTGAATAATCTTTTTATTTGTATTTCCGGTACATCAATTTAACAACATGCCAGGGATCACTCAAAAGTCAAAGTCAGTAACTAGGACACATTGGAATTTTATCTCACTTTAGCTAAATGGCTATTATTTACACTCAGAAAATGACGAATGGTGAAGTTTTGAGAAAAAAATTATTTTACACTATACAACGAATAATGCATACAATATAAAATAAGGCTATATATTATAGATGGAAATGTATGTTAGGATTGCTATTTTGGAGAAAAATACAGAGGTAACTTCCTTCCAAAACAACTAAAAATAAAACTACTATACAATTTAGAAACACTGTTGCTAGATATGCATTCATAGCAAATATAATCAGCATCTAAAAGTCACCTATGTGCTCATGTTTCTTGGAATACTATTCATAATGGCAAAGACAGAGTTATCTCCTCTGCCCATGAACTGATTAATGAATAAAAAGTGTAGTATGCATATAAATGATGTATTACTCAGCTGTGAGCAAGGATGCAACCCTATGTGTTACATTTAAATGGACAGCATTATCGGACATTATGCTGAGGGAAATAAACCTTATACTGTAAAGTAAAATGTTACCTAATCTCTCATGTAGGATCTAAGAAAACATCTACTTGAGTATAAAATAGTGATTGCAGGGAGTGGGAATAAGAGGTATTGTGAGGGAGGGTGAATAAAGATGAGCTGGATTTGATCAGTGCTTGGTTGATGCATGTGTGGAAATAGAACACTGAATACCACTATTATATATAATTAATATATATATAAAACATTAATTAAAAAATAATTGTTAAATTTAATGTCTAACACACACACACACACACTACAGTACTGTTCTTAAGTTTTAGCTTGCCAGGTTGAGATCGGAAGACTTATGTTGTGGTTACAATAACAAATTGGAATGATGAATGCTCCCATCTCCTTCATCCATATCCATTGTGCTCTCAGGCAATGGACTACTATCTCCAGCACCTGCTCCAGCAAAGAAACATAGCTGTTTGTGGTGCCTGCACTGGTTAACTAATATTTTTATTCAATTCTCATGAAGATGCTAAAAAGAAACATAATTTGCTACTTCTCTTATTTATACAAAGATTTGACTTTTTAAAAAACGTGTGATTAATACAATTTAATATGTTAATAGAACTCTTTGGATCAATGTTGATGCAATTACTGGTTATAAATCATACTAGCATGCAATTTGGAATTTGGTTTAAAATAAATCTATGAGCTTTAAATAACTCTAATTAGTAATGATTCTATAGGCTAAATATCCAGAATACTAGGGCTATCAAGCTAGTTCAGTAAATAAAGGTGTTTGTTGCAAAAGCCTGGAAAACTTAGTTCAACCCTGGGAAACCCTTGTAAGTGTAAAAGGAGAGAACCAACTCTACAAAGCTGTCCTCTGACTTTCAGATGTACATAATGTACACACTAACACATTTTATACACAAAATAATAGTAATACATAAAGCATTTGAAAGAATAAGAGGAGTATGTGCATGCCTATATAAATAAATCTGCTCTGGAGTTATGCTATTGTACAATGTAAATATTTGTCATTGCTCTTGTTTTAACAAAATGTTAAGTGGTCCGAAGGAAGACAGGAAGTATGGGTGGAGCTACCAGACTAAAAATCCTCTGGGAAGAAGAAGATGAGAGACGGATGCCAGGAGGAAAGAGGACAAAAATGCTGCTCTGAGCAAAGGTACTACATGGCTAAACAAGATAATAATCATAGGTTAGTTTAGGAGAAAGACTTAGCAGGAAATTAGCCTGGGCCATAGACGAATCAGCTTGTAATTAATCTAAGCTTTTGTGTGATTATTTGGGACTGTGATTTGGACCTCGGAGCTAGGCAGGGCCAGAAACATCTTATTACATAAATGTAATCTACACAGAATCTTGTTTTTAAAAATTCCATGGGATATTTATGAATATTTTATAAATTATTCTTTTTGTCTTTGTTATTTTTTTAAAATTTTATATATAAAATAAAGTCTTTTTTTGCTCCCCTTCCCTTTCCCCTCCAAACCTCTTCCAGTCAGCCTTCAGCTTCCCTCCTCCGCATTCCCCCATCCCCTCCCTCAAAAGGGCAAGAAGTCCCAAGGTGGATCAGCTCAGCACCCACTCCAGGCAGGTCTGATTTCCTCATCCAAATGTCAAGACTGGGTTAGGTGTTCCTCTGGAGAGAGAATGGGCTCCAAAGTGCCAGTCTGTGCACAGAAACAATGTCTTATCCCTCCCCTTGAGGCTCCATATACAGCCTACATCAGTGGACAGTTGCCTATCATTGGAGGGCCTAGTTCCTTTTCCTGATGGTTCCCAGGTGGCTGTTCTTGATTCAGTGAGCTCTAAGGTTTTCAGCTGTGCTGTTAGATAGGCATCTAGTGCTATGAATTTTTCTCTTAATACTGCTTTTATCATGTCCCATATGTTTGTGTATGTTGTGGATTCATGTTCATTGAATTCTAAGAAGTCACTGATTTCTTTCTTAACATCTTTGACCCAGAGTTGTTTCAATGTAGAGATGTTCAGTTTCCTTGAGTTTGTAGGCTTTCTGTAATTTTTGTTGTTCTTAAATTCTAACTTTAGATCATGGTGGTCTGCTATGATATAAGGATTTATTTATATTTTTTTGTATATGTTGATATGTGCTTTATGACCAAGTATGTCATCAATTTTAGAGAAAGTTCCATGGAATACTGAGAAATATGTATATTTCTTTGTGTGTGGATGGAATCTTCTGTAAATATCTATTAAGTCTGTTTGCATCACAACTTCTATTAGACCTTTTATTTCTCTGTTGAACCTCTGGCTGGTTGACCAATCCAAGGGTGAAAGTGGGGTATTGAGTTTTCCACTACTAGAGTGTGTTGTTTGATGTGTGTTTTAAGATTTAGTAGTGTTTCGTTTACATATGTAGGTGCCCTTATTTTGGTTGCATAAATATTCAGGATTGAGATCTCATCTTGGTGGATTTTCCTGAGACGAATAAGTAATATCTGTTCTGGTCTCTTTTGATTGATTTTAGTTTGAAGTCTATTTTGTTAAATATTAGAATGGCTATACCAGCTAGTTTTCTGGGACCATTTGATTAGAAAATCTTTTCCCAACTCGTTACTCTGAGTCTGTGTCTGTTTTACTTGTATGCAGCAGAAGGATGGCTTCTGTTTTTGTATCCAGTGTGTTATGGTGTGTCTTTTTATAGATGAATTGAGTCCATTGATATTGAAGGACATTAGTGACTACTCATTGTTTTTTTACTGTTATTTTTGGTGGTAGCTTGTGTGTATTTCTTTTCTTTGGGCTTTTCTGCTGTGGAACTATTGATTGTTTTTATTTTTATGGGTGTATCTGGGTTCCTTAGGTTGGAGTTTTCCCTCTAGTGCTTTCTATAGGATTGGATTTGTGGATAGATATTGTTTAAATCTGGTTTTGTCATGACATATCTTGTTTACTCTGTCTATGGTTATTGATAGTTTTGCTGGGTATAGTAGTCTGGGTTGGCAGCCATGCTCTTTTAGTGTCTCTATAACTTCTAACCAGGACCTTCTTGTTTTCATTATTTCCATTGAATAGTCCGGTGTTATTCTTATGGGTCTGCCTTTATAGGTAAGTTGGCCTTTTTCCTTTCCAACCCTTAATATTTTTTTCTTTGTTCTGTATGGCTTTGTGGCTTTTCTTTGTGGCTTGATTAATATGTGGTGAACAGACATTTTGGGGGGTCTAATATATTTGGTGTTTATAAGCTTCTTGTATCTTTATAGGCATTTCCTTCTTTAGGTTGGGAAAGTTTTCTTCTATGATTTTATTGAGTATATTATCTGTGACTTTGAGATAGTATTCTTTGCCTTCTATTTCAATTATTCTCAGGATTTTTGTTTTTATGGTGTACCAAATTTCCTGGACATTTTGTGTTATGACTTTTTTGGTTTTAGTGTTTTCTTTGGCTGATGTATCTATTTCCACTATTGTATCTTCCACTCCAGAGATTCTCTCTTCTATCTCTTGGATTCTGCTGATTATGCTTGTATCATTAGTTCCAGTTTGTTTCTTCAGATTTTCTATTTCCACTTTTGCATCATTTTATGCCTTCTTTATTTTCTGTTGCTGGAATGTCTCTTTTATTTGTTGGTTTTCTTTTCTTCTTTTTTGATTTTTTTATTATGAATAAAGTCATATTTTTATCCATGTATCCCCTTGTTCAAACTCCCTTGCCCCTCCCAGTCACTCTCTCTTCTCCCAATTACTCTATCTCCTCCCCAACAAGGGCAGGAGGTCCCATGGTCCCAAGGTAGCTTAGTTCAGCATCTACTCCAGGCAGATCCACTTTCCTCACCCCAAAATCAAGACTGGGTCAGGTGTTCCTTTGGTTTTATTTTTCTTGTTTTTTATTTTTTATTTTTTATTTTTTTTAAGGATTTGTTAATCTCTTTCAATTTTTTGTTTGTATTTTCTTCTATTTCTTTAAGGGAATTCTTATATCCTCTTTTAATGCTTCTATAATCTTCATAAAGTTGTTTTCTTCTGTTTGTTTTCTTCCTTGTTCTGTTCAGGTGTTGGTGTCATAGAACTACCAGCTTCTTCTGGTAGTACCTTGTTTTTGTTTATATTATTATATGTATTCTTTCACTGGCATCTGCTCATTGCTTCCTTGGTTCACTCTTAGTCAGCTAGTAGTTGGCTCTTTGTCAGTTGTGGGTCCAAGGGTTGTGTGTCTCCAGCTGCCACAGAGTTTGCTCTTTGTCAGCTCTTAGTCTTCTGTCAGTCAGCTGTCTTAGTCAGTTCTCTTAGTGTGCTCTCTTACTCTGGTCTGAACAAGGACTCTCTTACTCTGCTCTGAACAGGGGCTCTGCAGTATCTGTGGATGTCCATGTGTGATGATGCAGCTTGCTTTGGAGGCAGTGTTTGGTCCTGGGATGTCCCTTCTGCTGTGTGTTTTTAGGAATTGCTGGGGTGGGTTCTAGACCAATTGCTTTTTTCTAGGGCAGGGCTGGGTGTGGGGATAAAGCAGTGTCTCCATCTTCAAGGAGGAGGTCTCTAGGTGGCCCAGGAGTCAGGGTATGCTCACCTCTTACTCTGCTCTGAATACAGACTCTGCAGGATCTGTATGAAATATTCTCTAATCATAGAAATAATGAGTTTCTGTATGTAGAGAAAAGACTGATTAAAAGTTTAGGAAATATAAAGCCACATAAATAATATAATACAAGATTATAAATACTATCAAATGGAAAATTTTAAATCACTAATATTTTCATATTAAAATAAAAAGACCTTGTTTTAGAATGAGACATTTATTTTCTAAAACTAAAAAGATATATTCTTCCTAAAAGTAAAATTCAGAGTACAAGATCTGAAGGGACAATAGTGCCAAGTAGCCATCTATCTAGTACACATACTAATGGAAATACCACATGTATCTATCACTGAAGACTTTGCTATCTTTGGGTCTAGGATGTTTCCAAGGATCTGTGCGCTAAAAACATCTTGATGCTATCTGAAAGTGTTGAAAAGTGAAGCAGAAGAGCCTGGTATGTCCTTGGAGGGGATCATGGGAGCATTCCTTCCTTCTGCTTACTTTTAGTTCCTGGTCATAAGATGAGTATCTTTGTTCTGTTATGGCCTTTCCACCATAATATAGTGTCTTTTCACATGACCAAAGCAATAGGCTAACAATTAATCCCTGAAATCACCAACACTGGCCCAATATAAATCTTCTGGTTGTGAGCTGACCATCAACAACTGTTATAACAATGAAAAGCCTATGAACACAGCCACAGTATATTTAATTGTCTTAGGGAGATGGGATAGGCTTAGGTTTCAGCCCAGGATTCTGAGCAATTTATGCCTTGACTTTTCCACTGAGTATAGAACGAGGTTACTTTTGGTTCTATTCATAATTTATATTGTTCTTTTAATCTATGTGCTATAACATACAAGTTAATTATGAGAATACTAACATTCAATAATATAACAAACTAGTAGATGTAAAGATGACATATATATATATATATATATAAATATAGTATCATTTATCAACTTTAAAGTTTATATGGTTGTAAGAGAAAGTCTGGCCCTAGAAATAATTTATATTTAATTTTATTGCCTGAAAATGCTTCTTACATCATAGTACTGTATATATTTCCTATAAACCTGCAGAAATATATTGCACTTTTTCAAGTTAATAATCCCTTCTCAATTAATCAGTAGAATTAAGAGTTAGCTATTATTCTTAAAAAGTAGGTATATTTTAGCATCATTTTAAAATAGTCTCTAAGAGCAATGAATACTTTTTTAGTTCTGTGAGGAAAAAAATAATTAAAAAGATCTTAAACTGTCTTTACCAGGCTTTCCATTTCACTTTGTAGAAAAAAACATGTTTTTCTCATAAAAATAATTTAGTTACCTTAGAATGCTTCTTTTTTAAGCAAACATTCATAGTTTTTAACCAAGCATATGTGGATTACAAGTAAACAGAGCAAGGCATTTGGAATAGTTCCCATACAGAGTACAGAGAAATGCTGTTTAAGCAACTCCTAGTGTTTCCCAAGAGATTTAGCTTCAAAGTTGAAATATAATCAAAATATGCTGAGGCTCTAATGGAAGTTTATTGTGAGTATTTTTCACCTCTGCTCTCTCTAGCTTTAAAACATCTTAACTAATGTTTCATTTGCCTGTTATCAGCATTAGACTGTATGTAGGGATCACTGAATCCCAGGCAGTAGGCTCACAATTCTGTGTCAGCTGGGTTGTAATTTCTCAGGTATACCACCTCCTCCTCCATCTACTCCTTCTGCACATCCTTATATAACTCAGTCCTACTTATATTATTTGAATTTTTAAAAATTAAAGAGTAACAATGTGAAGAGAATTTGCTTAACTTGTTAATTTGTAGTCATTTAACCTCTTTTATTTGAAATATTAACACTCAGAATAAAGAGTGTCCTAGCTAACTTTTTTGTCAACTTGACACAAGCTACAGGCATTTGGAAAGAAGAAATCTCAACAAAGAAAATGCTCCCATCAGAATGAGCTTTGGATAAACTTATAGGGCATTTTCTTGATTTACGATTAATGCAGGAAAGTCTCTACCCACTTTTGGTGGTTCCATTACTTAGCAGGTAATCCTGAGGTATATAAGAAAATGGGCTGAGGAGCAGACTGAGAGATCCATAGCCAAACATTACAGTTTGGAGAATCCTGAGGAAGAGAGGAAGAGGAACAATGGGAGCAAGAGTGGTCAAGGACACCACAGGTACACAGCCCACAGAATGAACTAACCAGGACTCATAGGGCCTTTCAAAAATTGACGCAGCAGCCATGCAGCTTACAAGGGTCTGATATAGGTCTTCTGTATACATCTGATGGTTGTATAGCTTGGTGTTCTTGAAAGTCATAACAGTAGGATCCGGAGCCATTTCTGACTCTTTTGCCTGGTTTTGAGCCCCCTTTCCTCCTAGTGGGTTGCGTCATCCAACCTTGGTATGGAGTATATGCATAGTATTATTGTAATTTGTTATTCCATGTTTGGTTCATATCTCTAGAAGCCCTGCTCTTTTCTAAAAGGAAAGAGAAAAGAAATGAATCTGGGAGGGGGGTGGGGAGGAGAAAAAGACTGAAGTTGAGGTGTAATATGTGAGAAAAAAATAAATTAATTAAAAAAGGAAACAGGCTGAGTAAACCAGAAGGAATAAGAGAGTAAGCAGAACTTCTGACCTCTGCTTCAGTTCCTGCCTACAGATTCCTGCCTTGAGTTCCTGCCTGCAGATTCCTGCCTTGAGTTCCTGCCTGCAGATTCCTGCCTTGAGTTCCTGCCTGCAGATTCCTGCCTTGAGTTCCTGCCCTAACTTCATTCTATGATGGACTGTGATTGGAAGTGTTGCTTATATGTGTATATGTTTAGAGCTGACCATTTGGGATTGGAAAGCCCAGAGAATACATATTTCTCCCTCTCTCAGAAACAAATAATGTTCTGTAGTTATTCATTTAGACATGGGCCATGTGAAATCTTTCCCATCATTATTAACATTTCAGATGGTGTTGCCAATTATTTAGGTATTGTTTAGGCAACCATTTGTTAATATTTTTAATGCCATTATCTGTCTCCTATAAAAGATACCATCTCATAAAAGACATCCTCAACTTCTGTCTCTTTGAACTTTGAGCAAGGGGATACGTGGATAAAAAAAGAGACTTTATTTATAGTAAAAAAAGGGAAAAAAAGCTTTGTTTCCTTTCTTCTGAAGCAATACTTAAGTTTTTACTATGAGAATTGTGTTATAGATGTATCAGTTATGGTTGGGAGCCACTTTGTCAGTTATTTTCTGCATTTTGACAAGTTGTGGATTTCTGTGATGTCTCTGTCTTATGCAAAAAAGAGGCCTGTTTGATGAGAAGTGGGAGCTACATTTATCTGTGGATTTGAGAATACATATTTTAATTGCAGTTGGGAATTTTAGTCATTTGGGAAGTGACAATAGTAGATTCTCTTCTACAGTCAATGACATCATCATTCACAGATAGTTGGCTCCTACAATATTTCTATCTCCCTTTGTTTTCAATGATCTATGAGCCTTGGAGAGAAGGGTTTTATGATATAGTTGTTTCATTTAGAACTGATCATAGTGTCTTATTTTCTGTATGTTGAGTAGTCTCTATATTAATTATCATCTGTTATTAAATAAAAGCTTCTCTGATGAAGGAAGATAAATGCACTAATCTATGGATATAAAATAATAATTTGGGGGACAGTTTGTTACTATGTCTATTCAACAGTACAATACTATGAAGTTCTTTTTTAGGGATTATGGCCTATCCAGTCACAGGTACTTCACCCAGTTAATATTATTACCAAGCAAGGCTTTCACTTTATGGAATGGAATTTAAATCCAATCAAGAAGTGGAGGAGGTTGGTTACTCATTATGTTTGTTCCACTATTTCACCAGTGGGTATATCATGTCAGGTCAGTTTGTTATTTTAGCTTGTAGTATTTACAGCTTGGTAAGATTGTTGATTGCCTCTCTCTTCCAGTAGTGTACATAACGCCTTCTAGCTATTTTTATTTGCTTTCAGTAAACTCACACTCAATTTGCCATGACAATACTATGAATCAAAATATTGTGTTTAGTGTACCAGATCTAAGTTATGACAGCCATACTTTCCTTTGGGGTTATGATGGTTTGGCATCTGGCACTCTGGGATCTGCAACAGCTTTTACTTTTTATATGGCAGGAACAGTATGAATCCTCCAAATTAAGAAGAATCTTTTCAGCCCCTTTTATATGTGGGACCTTTATTTGGCATGAGTAGAGGTAGCTATTTAAATGAATAATCAATTTCTACACTTTATGAAATGAGTCACTAACCTCCCCGGGATTATGGATGAGAAATAATCTTACTATAAGTCTTATTCAGTTTGAAAACAATTTCAGCTTCTGTCTACATAACTAACAGTGTAGTTATTTGTACTGTTGTCAACCTGGGTCAGTGAGAGGCTGTGTATATAAAAGCAGAAATCAAAATTACATGAGAGTGATCTATCAGACTACAATTGAATAGACTGTAAAATAACTAAGTTGATGCATGTCATCTTTAGAACACGCATTGAAATCAGTGAGCTGGATAAAATAAATGGCAGGTTGATTCAGAGACTGAGTATTTGTATGCTGTTTCATTAATCCTGGCAAAATCTAAACAGAGGAAAAAAATTCATGTCTATACTATATGGATTACTGGCATTTGTGCCATCAACGTTTCACAAAGGTTTATTGTAAGGATGTTTTAGCAGCATTTCCAAAGAAAAATTTTGTTGTGTTTTAGATTAATTAAATGTTTTTATGAGTACACTAAGAAACTAAGATAAAAAAGCTAATTGTGTTCATTTGAGACTAATTGCATTTTGGATGCCTATAAGCAATAACTTCTTCAGCCAATTGATGTACCCGAAGCATGAAAGTAACTGGTAATTGGAACATTAACAACTCAGACTTCTTCTGAAAACCAACTTGTAAGTTTAATCTTATAAATATCTGAAATACCATCAGTATAGCTTTCTATTTAGGAAGCAAATGCTTTAATTAATTTGATAATAATGAAAAGCAAAGTTGACTTATGCAATATTTAGTGCTGGCCAACCATCATTGGGAAACTTAGAAACAAATTAAAATTGGATAGAAGGAAATGGAATAAATGCACACAAATAATAAAAATTAACTTGGCATGATACATATATATACATATATGTATGTATGTATATATATAATGTATATATTTGTATCCTTAATAAAGAAACAGGTGCTACCAATTTGAGATTGAGGGAAAACATGGGAGCAGCTGAGGGAGGAAAGGAGAGGCCAAGTAATGTAATTCACATTAATGAAAATGGAATAGAAAATCCTGTGTAAAAGGAGTACAATGTTTTTGCCAATTTCTTAGAATGTAGATGTAAGAAATCAAAACAAAGCTATCAGGGCTGGAGAGATAACTTAATACGTAAAGTCACAAACATAAGGACCGAAATTTAGCCTCTCAGCATGTAGGTGTAAGGCTGAGAATGATGGCATGCCCCTGGAAACCGAGTGCTGCAGTGGGTGAGGGTCAAAGATGAGCAGATCCTGATAGCTTGCTGGCATCCAGTCTAACTGAAACTGTGATCTCCACCCTTATCAAGGGACGATATCAAAAAATAAATAAACTGGAGAGTGATATTAACCTCTGGTCTTCATGTGCTCACACATGGGCAAAAGCAGAATCAGGCATATGTGAACACCCCCCCCCGACAAACTAACAAAAACCACAAGTGTCAAACAAACACCACATACAGCAAACAACACAAACAACAAAAGACACAGGAGTGGTATGTGCATTGGAAGAAGATAGAAAAAGACGGTACTGATTCACAGAAAAAAAGCAAACAAATTCAGAACTTATCCTTTCTATTCTGAAGATCTGCATGAAAGCTAACTACAGGCTGCTGCTACCACCCCAATGTATGCATCTGAGAAAAACATAAAGCTTCTGTTATAAAATCAGGCTGAAGTGGAAGTTGCTTACATTGTAAGGAGCTATATTTGAAAACATCTTATATGTGGGTGGGGATGACTTGAGAGACAGCTTTAGCTGCTTTGAGCCAATTTAGACATCTCTAAATTCAGATTAAATTAACAAAGCACAAATATTTTCTCTGGTCCCTTGTTGCATGATTTGAATCTGTCTGCCAACATCAGAACACAAAAACATGCAGTCATAGTGGTGCTCAAACTGTGGCAAGGACCATGTGAGAAGATAAAAGATCTTGCCATAGACCAGAGCTAAGGACAAACAGAAGGGAAGGTCTGAAGTGGGACTTCATTAATTGATCCAGACTAATTGTACATTTCTAACATGGATTCAGATATAAGCAGATCTCTTCACACCCTCTGGGTTCATGCTCCTATGTGCAATACTTAATTCAGTAGGGGAAAATATTTTATTAAGAGAAATATTGTTATTACTTTTCTTTTTTTCTTTATTTATTTTGTATTTATCAAAAAACCAGATAAATGAATTTAAAATGCTGAAAAGTTAGCAATAACTATAAAGAGGATAAAAATCATAAGCATGACTTATCAAGGGTGATAATGCAAATAAGATTGCTACACATATATTTACTTTGTGTTCAGCTTTCCCTCTGAATTTTTTTTTCCATGCCTGTATATTCTTATTCAAGGTCCCTTCTCCCTCCCACCACATCAGGTCATTTTTCCTCTCCGCAACTCCCCATCCCCTCCCTGGGCAGGGAGTAGACAGTCCTATGGTCCCACTGACCCAATAATGTTTGGATCAGTCTCCACTCTTGGCCAAATCCAGTTTTGTCCATCCTTCCTCAAGAGTGAGTCAGGTGTTCCTATATTGGAGTGGGGTCCAAAGGGTCAGTCCAGGGTGTTTCTGATCCCAAGCTGTTCAGTGGATGTGGTTTGCAACTTGGATATGCTTGACTTTTTTTTCTTGTTTGTTTGTTTACAGACCACTAATGAGTGAGTACATCCCCTGCTTATATTTCTGAGATTGTGATACCTCACTCAGGAGAATATTCTCCAAATCCATCCATTTGCCTGCAAATTTTAGGATACCATTTTTTTCTTACTGCTGAGTAGTATTCCATTGTGTAGATGTACCACAGTTTGTTAATGCATTCTTCAGTTGAGGGACATCTAGCTTGTTTCCAGGTTCTTGCTATTACAAATAATGCTGCTATGAACATAGTTGAGCTAATACCTTTGGAGTGTGAATGTGCCTCTTTAGGGTATACACCCAGAAGTGGTATTGCAGGGTCCTTGGGGAAATTGATTCTCAATTTTCTGAGAAACCGCCATATTACATTCCAAAGTGGCTGAACAAGCTTACACTCCCACCAACAATGGAGGAGTGTTCCCTTTGTTCCACATCCTCTCCAACATAGGCTGTCATCTGTGACTTTTATCTTAGCCACTCTAATAGGTGTTAGGTGGTATCTCAAAGTTGTTTTGATTTGCATTTCTCTGATGGCTAAAGATGAAGAGCACTTTTTCAGGTGCCTTTCAGCCATTTGTAGTTTCTCTGCTGAGAATTCCCTTTTTAGATCTGTACCCCATTTTTTGATAGGGTTATTCAAGGTTTTGGGCTCTAGATTCTTGAGCTTTTTATATACCTTAGAGATCAGTCCTCTATCACTTGTAGGGTTGGAGAAAATCTTTTTCCATTCTGTAGGCTGGAGTTTTGTCCTATTGACAGTGTCCTTGGCTTTGCAGAAGCTTCCCAGCTTCAGGAGATCCCACTTATTGATTGTTGGTCTTAGTGTCTGTGCCACTGGTGTTATATTTAGGAAGTGGTCGCCTGTGCCAATTTGTAGAAGTCTATTTCCCACTTTCTTTTCTATTAAGTTCAAAGTAGTTGGGTTTAAGTTGAGGTCTTTGATCCACTTGGATTTGAGTTTTGTGCAGGGTGACAGGCTTGGATCTATTTGCATTTTTCTACACACTTCCATCCAGCTATGCCAACACCATTTGTTAAATATACTATCTTTTATCCATTGAATGTTTTGTGCCTCTTTGTCAAAGATCAGGTGTTCATAGGTTTTTGGGTTAATGTCTGGATCCTCAATTCTATTCCATTGGTCCACAAGTCTGTTTTTATGCCAGTACCAGGCTGTTTTTATTACTGTAGCTCTATAGTATAGCTTGAAGTCAGGGATGGTGATACCTCCTGAGGTTCTTTTGTTGAGTAA
>PVIH01027046.1:7436-17719 GCA_004025045.1 Sigmodon hispidus | reverse complement strand
AGGAAAAGACACGGCACCAGGATCCTTCCGTGGCAATTGACCAGGTCCTTTATTGAAGATCGTTGCAGCAGCCGCTCCCAGCCCGTGCAGCCAGCTTTAAACCCCAGGTTCACCACTCAGCTACTGCCACGTGGGCCTCTACCATAGGGCCACGCAAACGGAAGCAAGCGAGTCAGCTCCGCACAAACCATATTTGGAACTGTTTGTCGGAGGAGCGCTCGCCGTCGGGGTGGCGGAAGGCGGAAGCCAGCGCCATCTTTAAGGCGCGGCACTCACGCAGCTCCCAACAGTTCTCTCTCTCCCTCTGCACATGAATTAGGGCACCTCTCAGCTACCTGCCATGCTCCCTGCCATGATGATAACGGACTAAACCGCTGAAACAGTAAGCCAACCTCCAGTTAAATGCTTTCTTTTATAAGAGTCTCTGGTGTCCCTGTAGGCATCATAGCCAGCAGGGAAGATTCAGGAAAGGTAAGAAGGAAACTTGGTTCAGCATGACTTAGCTAGTGCTAGAGTCTGACACCAGGTCAGTTTACTTTAGACAAGTCCACTACAATTTTGAAAAGGTTCCTGGTAACAAGTATCCCAGTTCCGTATGTACCATAAACCTTAAGGTGTGACAACATCAACCTTAAAGTAAAGTATTTGGCATTTGTACTGTGAAGATGGTTCTATTGTTTAAGGGCCCCAGGATGTTGTGTGGCCTCTGAGTGAGATAGCCTAGAGGTCAGCAGGCTATAAAGTACATGGGACATCTCCCCTAAGGATGGGTTCTGTCGATTGAGAAAGAAAGCTAAAGATAAAGGTCTAGGGGGGGAAAGAGTTTGGGACAAACATTGTGGGGGATCTGGGTGTGGCCCAACCTTACAGATAGCAAAGGTCCCCAGGTCTTTAACACCATCCCCTCCCCACCTTCTGGGTAGAAAACAGACATACATTTTCTTCCTTGAGGAGACAACCCTGTGAGATCAGCTTTCCTAAAGCTTATCTGTGAGCACTCTGTGAGAATTGCCTGGGTCACACTGTCCCTTAACAGCAATGGAGCACCCACTAAGACACCATCTTGGGTGATGGTGTTAGCACAACCCAGGATGGCCTGGGAAAGGAGTCTCAATGAAGGATTGTCCACACTGAGGTGATCTTTGGCTGTCTGGAGGGGAGATTGTCTCAACCACATTATTGATGTGGGAAGACCCACCCTAGATGTAGCATCCCAGGTAAGAAGAAACTTTATTATGTTTTGCTCTGTTGGCCCTCACTCTTGCTGGTGAGCTCATTTGCTCAGAAGGAATCCCTGCTGCTGATTCCTTCACTGATACAACAGCTTCTGGCCTCCAACATGGACCACACACTTGTGGCTCTCTGGGAATTCTCTAGGCCCCTGGTGTCAAATTGGGACTGTGGTGACACACAGGCTTGTCATAAACCAAGTGACTACCAGATGCTCGGCCTTTCCAGTGTGAAATTACTGGTGGCCCTGCTGGTCGGAGGTTGCAGTCTACCATGGCCTGGCAGTTCTTGTTGAGCTCAGCCACATGGACATCCCCCACCTCCACCCCATCCCGGAAGGCACCCTGTTCTCTACCTGACCTTATTTGGAGACAGTCTCTAGGCTTGAATGCCTGACTTATCTCTAGTGTAACCCTGGACACAGTTCCCTGCAGAAGCCTTTCCCCTGCTGCTCATATGGTAATTAGACATTGTGCTAGGATCATGAAGATGGGACCATGCTTCCACAGATGATGACTAAGACTTGTATCAGGAGCTTCATGATAAGAGTGTGCAATTTAATGCAAATTAGGTGAATCCTCAGCTACCATCCTCAATCCTGTATATTTCCCTATATTCTGGAATAAAGCTGAGCTGATTCCCTGAAGGTGTCTCCAAGAGAGCTGCCTCTATCATGCTCACAGACTATACAAAACTTTGTTGTCATTTCTGCCCCGTGTCCTCTGAAATAACCATTGTTGAACTATTCCTCAACTATATCAATTATATTACTTTGGAAAAGGAAATAAATATAAATAAAATAAACAGTGGAAACAGAACTTCAACGAACACCTAGAGGAAATGGTTACCTAGAGCTACCAGGGAATACAGCTGCCTGTAATTAGCATGTTTTTCAAAAAGGAAGATTTCCCTATGCTCAGCACTCTGTCTTCTTCTGTAAACATGCCTGAGCATAAAAAAGAGATTTCTTATTTTGGTCTTAATCATGTGGACTCCTATGGCTGATAGAATGGTAAGCCTTCCAATGATGAAGTAGTTAAAAATGATTCTAAAGGACTATAAATACTGTAAAAACCTCTGTGCAGTTGCTCAGAGTTTTGGAGACAGCTCCACGGAGCTGTCGATGATGTGATGAACTTTTCCTGATCTGCTCTGTTTCCAGTACCTGTTTCAGTGAGCAGGCTTCCCTGTTTCCACTCAGGTAAGGCAGTCTCATAGACCTGCCTCTGATATGTATTCACATTGTTCTGTTTCTCTAAAGAATCCCAACCAGTACAGTGATGTTCCCTGAGCTGTGTGTGTGTTTGTGTGTTATAGATGTCCCAATTAGAGCCCAACATTCATTCATTCCCCCCCCCCTTTTTTTGAGAACTTTGACCAGTTATAAGTCTCTGTAATAATCACTGCCACTGCCAAACCAGGTTTTCCTGACCAAAACTGATGTCAGCACTAATCTGTGGACAGGAACACAAATATTTTTTTAACTTTATTTATTTTATTTGCCTGGGTGTTTGCATGGAAATGTGAACTGGAACTACAGACAGTTGTGACCTGCCATGTAGGTGCTGGGAATTGAACTTAGGTCCTCTGGAAGAGCATTCAGTGCTCTTAACCACTGAGCCATCTCTCCAACCCCAGGAACACAAATATTTAATATAAGGCAATTTGATGAACACATCATATACACTGAGCAAAATATGAGTGGTGCCTTCCCATCTGGGGTCACTGATCTCCTCAGCCATACTATCTTTTCACTTTTTTTTTTTTTTCTTTCTAGAGACAAAGTTTCTTTGTGTAACAGCCCTGAGGGTCCTGGAACTCACAGAGATCTGCCTGCTTCTGCCTCTGAGTTTGGGATTAAAGGTGTGATTTCACTCTTAAAATTTTTTTTTTGGCTAGGTGGTAGAGGTGTGATGGTACATACCTTTGATCTCAGCACTGGAGAGGCAGAGTCAGTTAGATCTCTATGAGTCTGAGACTGCCTGGTCTACATAGTTCTAGGACAACCAGAACTACATAGGCTCTATTTAAAAAACAAAGTTTACGGGGCTGGAGAGATGGCTCAGCGGTTAAGAGCACGGTCTGCCCTTCCAGAGGACCCGGGTTCGATTCCCAGCACCCACATGGCAGCTAACAACTGTCTGTAGTTCCAGTTCCAGGCAAACACCAAGGCAAATAAATAAATAAAGTTTAAAAAAAAAAAAAACAAAGTTTACATTTACTTTGTGTATGTGTGTGTGTGTGTGTGTGTGTGTGTATGCATGTATGTGTGCCCATGAGTGTGTAAGACTCAAGTCTTAGGAACTAGATGCTTTTATCTGCTGAACCATCTTGGTGGCCCCTTTTATGTGTTTTATTTTTTTTAAATTTGTCTCAATAAAATTTTTTTTTCTTAGCCAAGTGTTGCAAGTTACACCTATAATCTTAACATTTGGGAGACTGAGGGGAAAAGATTGCTGTTAGCTCAAGGTCCATTTAAGTGAGTTCAAGCGAAGCCTGACCTACAGAGTGAGATCTTTCTCAAGAAAGGAAAATGTTTTTCTCTTTTGTGCTTTGATTGCAAGCATGGTGCTCAGGAGGTTGGAGCAGAAAAATTGTCCAGTCTGGACAACATAGCAAGATTCCACCTCCAAACAGAAAGAAAGAAAATAAAGATGAGAGGGAGAGAGGACACTGGCTGTGGTACAGGACTTTAATTCCAGCACTTGAGAGGCAGAGGCAGGTAGAGCTCTGAGTTCAAGACAGCAATTTATTTTTGTTTCTTAAAAAAATTTATTTATTTATCTGCCTTGGTGTTTGCCTGGAACTGGGAACTGGAACTGAGAACTGGAACTACAGACAGTTGTTAGCTGCCATGTGGGTGCTGGGAATCAAACCCAGGTCCTCTGGAAGACCCGAGGCATCTCTCCAGCCCCTATTTATTTATTATTAAGTATACAGTATTCAGAAGAGGGCACCAGATGTCATCATAGATGGTTGTGAGCCATCATGTGGTTGCTGGGAATTGAACTCAGGACCTCTGGAAGAACAGTCAGTGTTCTTAACCTCCGAGCCATCTCTCGAGCCCCTTGTTTTGTTTTTGAGACAGGGTTTCTCTGTGTAGGGCTCACTGTCCTTGAACTTGATTTATAGACCAGACTAGTCTTGAACTCATAGATGAGCTTGCCTTTGCCTCACTAGTGCTTGGATTAAAGGTGTGTGCCACCACGCCATTGAAAGAGATAGTTTTGATTTAAATATTTTAGTCTGCATATAACTCTCATGGGTAAACTTTAGGGTTTATTAGTAACTCTAATCTGGCTGGGTGGTGGTGGCAAATGCCTTTAATCCCAGCATTTGGGAAGCTGAGACAGATCTCTGTGAGTTCAAGGCCAGCCTGGTCTACAGCATTCCAGGACAGTCAGAGATACTCAGAGAAACCCCCATCAAAAAAAAAAAAAAAAAAAAGAACACTCAGTTTAGGATCTCGTAACTATAACCTCAGTCCTGTTACCCAGGCTGGCTTCAAACTCAGAGATCCATCTGCCTCTGCTTTTGCCTCTCAAGTGCCGGGAGTTAAAGGCGTGTGTCACCATCACCTGACTATTTTTTTTTAAACTTTATTTATTTATTTATTTGCATTGGTGTTTGCCTGAAACTGGAACTACAGACAGTTGTTAGCTGCCATGTGGGTGCTGGGAATCGAACCCGGGTCCTCTGGAAGAACAGCCAGTGCTCTTAACTGCTGAGCCATCTCTCCAGTCCCATGACTATTTTTTTTAAAAGCATATTGTAATCTGATATTGTGGTTGTGGTTGTTTAAATGAAAATGGCTCCCACAGGCTCCTAGCAGTGAATCAGGAACTGTTCTTGGTGCCAGAGCTGGCTTTGGGGAATTTATTCCCCATTCTGGGTTGCCTTATCCAGCAAGGAAAAGAGCTTGGTCCTGCCTCAACTTGGTGTGTCATGCTTTGTTGACTCCCAGGGTAGGCCTGCACCCTCCTGAACAGAGACAGAGGAGGAGGAGAAGATGGAGGAGGTAGGTGGGAGGTGGGGAGAGGTAACCATGGAGAGAAGGGAGGGGAAACTGGTCAGTATGTAAAATACATGGAAAAATTTAATAAATAAAAAGAAAGAAAATGGCCCCCATAGACACATAGGGAATGACCTTTGTGGAGGTGTGGCAGTTGACTACTTTTCTAACACCATGTCTGCCTGCATGAGACCATTCTTCCCAACGTGGTAACTAAACCTCTAAACTGTAAACCCCCCAATTACATGTCTTTCTTTACGAGTTGCTGTAGTCACGGTGTCTTTTCACTTCAATAGAAACTCTAATATTGTTGTTTACTCACACAGAAGATGTTATAGCCCAGACTGGGATTTGATAGAGGGAGCTATTAGGCTACAGACCTTTTAGCTGCCTCTCTCCCCAGACAGCACACTTTGTAGTCTCTCTGGCAGAGTTGGTAAGCAAAGTATGCTGTAACCCTGTAGTGGTCATATAGCAGAGTTCTTTCCCGCCTCTTCCTCCTCCCCTGTAGGGCGCCGTTTGCCTTTGCACAACTTGCCGTAACATTGTATTGCCCCTTATGCTAATTAGGCATCGAGTAGTGACCAATCCGATGTGCTTATGCTAATTAGGCATCGAGAAAGGACCTATCCGATGCGATCCTCAAATATGTTAATGAGCCATTATTTTGGGCCAATCACCAGCCACATGCTAATGAGTACTACTTTGAACGAATCACCAGCTATATGTTAATGAGGCATTGTGTTGGGCACCAATCACGCGCCAGGCTTCCCTATATAAGCAGGCTGAATCTCAGGCTCGGGGTCTTCTTTCCACCATTCTCAACCGAGCTGTACTGTGGTGACTCGTCGTTCTGCAGGCCAGAAGCGGCTCGCCACACTCCCCCTCCTCATCCTCTTCCCCCTTCTCCTCCCCCTCCTTTCCCTTCTCCCCCATTGTCCTCCTCATCCTCCTCCTCCTCTCCCACTTCTTCTTGAAGCTGGGAGCCCAGTCCCCAGCCTCAACCACACCCACAGGTCCAAGACAATCTTGGATTATCATTTTTATTTTATCTAGTGACTTCCTGCCTTATGACTCCATCCTGTGGTGTGGAACCCCTCCTAGGCTGGACTCTGGGAACCTGTAAGGTCAAGGAATTCCTGTTGTTTCTCTGGAATTGAAGAGAATCTTTCTTCAGAACCACAGTCATATTAGCCCTGATGGCTTTAACTGTGGAAACAGCTTTTTCTGAAAACGTCTCTCTACTTCAGCCAAGGTCATAATGTGTCTTGGGGCCACTTAAAGCTGCATTCTCAATCTGTCTTCCTACTGTGTACTCTCTTTAGATAAAGCTTGTAGGCTGGAGAGGTGGCTCAGAGGTTAAGAGCACTGACTGTTCTTCCAGAGGACCTGAGTTCAATTTCCAGCACCTACATGGTGGCTCACAATCATCTATGATGACATTTGGTACCCTCTTCTGTATACTGTATACATAATAAATAAGTAAATCATTAAAAAAATAAATGAAACTTGCATTTAAGAAAATAATATAATCAACTTTATGCCTTGAACTTCCTATGTGTCTTAGTTATGGTTACTATTTTTAAAATTTTTAATTGTATAGTCATTGGTGTTTTGACTGCATGTATATCTATCTGTGTGAGGATGTCAGAACCTTGGAACTGGAGCTATAGACAAGTGTGAGCTGCCATGGTCCCTGGAAATTGAGCCCAGGTTCTCTGGAAGAGCAGCCAGTGCTGTTAACCGCTGAGCCATCTCTTCAGCCATAGTTAGGGTTACGATCGCTGTGATGAAGTGCCTCGAACAAAAGCAGTTTAAGGAGAGAAGCGTTTATTTGGCTCACATATCCTGAATGACAGTCCACTGAGGGAAGCCAAGGCAGAAACCTGGAGGCAGGAGCTAATGCAGAGGCCATGGAGAAGGGCTGTTTCCTGGCTTTCTCCTCAAGGCTTACTCAGCCTGATTTCTTCTAGCATCACCAGCCCAAAAGTAGAGTCGACCACTAATTAGGAAAATGTTCTGCAGGCTTGCCTGTCACCCCATCTGACACTGGCTTCCTCCTCTTAGATGACTACAGTTTGCGTCAGGTTGCCTTAAAACTTGTCAGCACACCATGTAATCAGCTTTTACAAGTGATAAACCATAACTTCATAACTTTAATTTTGAACTATACAGTCTTGCATGCCCCTCGCCAAGAATAATGTGTGTGTGTGTGTGTGTGTGTTGAGGTAATCATTTGCTGAAAGCAGCCACCAGGTTGAAAGTAACATTAAGATAAACATCTGCCATGAATATAGGGGGAAACCTGTGCATACAGTTTGATAACATCTGTTTGTCGGTGCTGTTCTGGGTTAGTTAAGGTCAGTAAGGCAACTTCTTCACTTGTGAAACTGTCGAAGATTTTGGTAGAAAGCGCTCCTCATTTCTTTCCCACATTTGCTTTCTGTGATATTCAATAAATAGATAGCTTTGTTAGTGATGGACACACATAAGACACACACTGACCGCCACACTCATCACCATGACAAATAGAGGACACGGGTGAGAAGTGAAGAACTCAGATCTGGGTACACTCAGTCAACATCAAGAGGGAGACTCTTTTTTGTTTCCTTCTCTCTCTCTCTTTCTTTCTTTCTTTCTCTCTCTCTCTCTCTCTCTCTTAAGACAGAGTTTTTCTGTGTAGCCCTGGCTGTCCTGGAACTCAGTCTGTAGACCAGGCTGGCCTTCAACTCAGAGATCCACTTTCTCTGCCTCCCTAGTACTGGGATTAATGGTGTGTGCCACCACGCCCAGTTTAGCTTTCTTCATTTCTTAGTGCAATCAATGAACATAATTATCCTTCTAGTCTGTAGGTTAAAGAGAATAGAACTTTCCTTTCACACTCCTGGTGCTATTATCTATGACAGCAGTCTTTCCTAATGAATCTACTTTTTTAAATCAAACCAAAGGATTTGATCATGGCTGCAAATGAGCATGGTGCTATAACTCTCCATATAAAGTTTCTATTTGAAGGGTAGTTCCTCGAAACCTCCTGTCTCCTGAATCACACATAACATCTTTTTTTTTTTTCCCACAAGAATCCTAGAATAACAGTTTCTCTGTATCTTCTTTGCCTTCCCTGAGTTTTGTTTGATCAGGTCTCTTTCAGGCATGGTTGTATACTCCTGTCATCTCAGCATTTGGAAGACAGGACCAGAAGGATCCTGTGGGGTTGCAAGTGACCATGCTCAGTTCCTCAGTCATCCCAGAGAGGAATGTCTGATAGCCCATCTCATCATGGGCAAACACTTTCAGGAAAGAGAGACCGTAGTCATATCCCTTACAGCTGCAACAATTTCCTCACTCCCAGACTCCTCACCCTGGCTCTATAAAGGGTCCCAGCCAGGTTTCCCACCCTCTCCTGACTAATCTTGGCAATTTCCCATGGGAGAGAGGCTGCCCTTTTCTGTGTTCACTAATAAACACAGTCCTGTCTGTTGAAGGTCAGATTCTGATCTCTTTCTGCTGCTTCAGAAATCTAACACTTTTAATTTAAAAAAAAAACCCTATTTTAACTTTATGTGCATAACTGTTTCCCCTGCATGTATATATGTGCACTACATGTGCCTATTCCAAGAGTCCAGAAGAGTTTTCAGATCCTCTGGCCCTGTACCTATGGATAGTTGTGAGATGCTGTTTGTGTGCTAGAAAGCAATTCTGGGTCCTCTGCAAGAACAGCAAATTCTCTTAACCACTGAGCCATCTCTCTAGCACCCTCTACAAATAGGTTTTATATCATGACTAAAAACTAACTCCTGGAAAGAAGCTGTATCTGCAGAGACTGACTGGCTGATTGAAATTTCAATACTGTGGACAGATTGGAATGGTCCGGGTCCAGGGACTAATGTTACCTTATCTTAGGCTAAGTTCTAACTCTCGGAACTGGTCATAACTTACCTTCTTCCACACACATATTGTGACAAAAGATGAAGCCTCTTTGGAACCTATTAATTAAGCAGACCATTAACTTCTGCCAAAGCCAAAGCTAAGAATGTCATCAGATAGAATCTTGGGCCTATTATAGGAAAGTTCCCCTCATTTCACGATACCCATCTTTCTGATGTCCCCATCAATGTATTTTAAACTTGCTTTGATTTATTACTTTCTTGTTCTGTAAAACTATGAAAGTTTCATGAAATTGTTTCCATGTTGTCACACGGAGTTTGGGGTAACTTAAATCTGTGCTCCTGAGCCATGGTCGCTGAATATGACTCCAGATTAAACTCTCTCTCATTGATTAATTTAATAAAAAATAGGTTTCATTTTGACATACCATGACTGTAGATAATATACCTTGACAGTATCTAACCCTCCAGTGCCCAATCTTGCCTTTTCTACCAAATTCCATTATTCTCCTTTTATTTTCATGTTTTTAAAATTCTAAATTCCACATCTAAGAAAACAAACAGTATTTGTCCTTCTATGTCTGGTTTCTTTTGCTTAATGTAACAGTGTCCAGTTTGTCCATTCTCATGCAAATGACCCAAGATAATCTTCCTCGTGGCTGATTAGCACTCCATCATTTACATATGGCACATTTTCTTTCATCTGTTGATGGGCACTAACTGTCTTGGGGTTTCTATTGTTGAAATGAAATACTATGATCAAAATCAGGTTGGAGAGGAAAGTTTGGTTTATACTTTCTCATCACAGTTCATCAGCAAAGAACTCAGGGCAGGAACCTGGAGACAGGAGCAGATAGATGCAGAGGCCATGGAGGGGTGCTGCTTACTGGCTTGCTCCTCATGGCTTGCTCATTGTGCTTTCTTATGGAACTGAGAGCTACCAGCGCAGACATGGTACCAGGCAAAATGCCTTACAGCTGTATCTCATGCAAGTGGTTTTTCAATTGTGGTGGAATGTTCTCCGTATGCTGTAAATAAGTAACTGATTTGGTCTATGTAGAGCACTGTAGAAGTGGGTGGAGTATCAGAGGAAGAGACAAGCAGAAGGAGGGTGGAGTTAGTCAGTCTCCACCCGACACCCCCCCCCCCCCCCCCCC
>PVIH01027045.1:0-17659 GCA_004025045.1 Sigmodon hispidus | reverse complement strand
CTCTGACCTTTCCTGCACCCACCCCCCCTTTGCTCACTCTGCTCCTGCTGTACTGGTCTCCTGACATTTCCTCCCACAGATGTGCCAAGCACATCCCGCCTCCGTGCTCACTATTCACTTTGCCTGGACTGTGCCAACCTCGGATTTCTGCAAAGCTCAGTGTTCACCTTCTCCAGGGCTCAGACACGGCTTGCCTGGACACTCTATTTATAATCCTGGCTGCTCCTCTCCCTCCCTCCCTCCCTCCCTCCCTCCCTCCCTCCCTTCCCTTCCACTTTCTTTTTTTATTCCACAGCCTGTCTGCCACCTGATGCACACTCATTCCTCTCCATCTGAGACTTCTCTATTTGAGGGTTTAATTAACCAAGGATATTTTAAGAGGTCCACATGAACTGTATACCTATACACAAAGTACACAGAGTTTTTCTTACTGTCACTGTTATTTTTTTTTTAAAGATAGGGTCTTCTTATTGGCCCTGGTTGGCCTGGTATTTTATACAGCCTTGAACTTGTGGTAATCCTCCTGCTTCAGCCTCCCTGGTGCTGGGATTACAGGCATATATCACTGCATCTAGCTATTTTTTTCCTGAACACTATTCTTTTTCTACTTCTGGGCTTAAGTCCAAGGCCTTGCATATGCTAGGCATGTTCTTTACAACAGAGCTCCAACCCAGCCCCCCAAAATACAACTACTTATAGAACGTATAGCATATCAAGTATTATAATCTAGAGAAGATTTAAAGTGTATGAGAGGATGCTTGTAGGTTTTATACAAATAGTATGCCATTTTACATAAGGCATAGGTTATAGACATTACTATGCAATTTTATGTAAGAGACAAGCACCTTTGGATTTTGGTATTCCTATGTAAGAAAATAAATGTCTGTATACATGTGTATCTGTGTGTGTTTTAGTGTTGGGATTGAAACCCAGGGCTATATGCATGCTAGGACAAATGCTCTCTCCCTGAACCATACCCCTGACTTTGTTTTATGGATTCTTTACTGTCCTCAGTGCTCAGACATGTCTGACATACAATAAATGCTCAGTAACAATTGAATGACTGCATCGAGTGATGTGATAAGTGAAGTGCTGAGATAAAGTCTGAAGTAAAGAAAGGATAGACTAGAAATGGGGCTGAAGAGAGGATTTAGTGGTTAAAAGCGCTCTCTTGCTCATCCAGAGAACAGCAATTCAGTTCCCAGCACACACATGACAGCTGACAACCCCCTGTAGCCCCACTTGCAAGGGGTCTTTTGGCCTCTTCAGGCACCCATACACACCTGGCGCATACACACACACACACACACACACACACACACACACACACACACACACACACACTTAAAAATAAAAGGAATGGGATTAAAAGTGAACAAGACCTAAAGGAACTGGCCCAGTGATCACTCAGAAGAGAGAGACACCGATAGTTGGATCACACTCCAACATTACTCTAGAAATAGATTTGCACTCAAATGCATATGTGCCTCCACATGTGTGCAGCCACTGGAGAATGCGAGCGGGTGGCCAGCCTTTGGTCACCTGCTCTGGCTTAAGGCCAGGGGGTACCCAGGCATACTCCTCTGAGGCACAGCCTGAGTCGTCATCAGAAATGGAGTGGCGCTGGAAGTCTGAGATGAGCCGACACATGATTCGTTCTAGGTCCACAGGTACAGTGTGCACTGCATGCTCCTCCCGCGGGCATTTGCAGTGTTGGCAGATCTTTCTGTGAGAACCAGGATAGGAGTCAGTTACTAAGGAGTTGCCTACTCAGATCCCTGGGCAGCCCAGGTCCAGCAGAAGGGCAGGACGTGGATTAACAGCAAAGGACTGGGAGCTGGGACAGAGCTCTGTGCCTGCAGCCAGGGCTGACAGGAGCTGGGGCTAAGCCAAGGGCTGGCTGACTTTGCTTGTGACCAGGCCATGGGACACTGCCAGGCTCAGCTTCTGGATGATGACAGGTCTAGAACACAGGGGTCTAGAGGACTGAGGGTTGGTCTGTGATCCTGGGTACAGGATCTTACGGGGTGGGACTTCAGGGTGTGAAGGACATCACCTAGCTGTTCCAGCTCTGGTACATGGGTCAGATTCTCTAGACAACAATAGTGGGACTTTGGGCTGAGACTGGTGTCACAAATCAAGGAATTTCCTCAGGCAAAAGATTCTGTACTCGGTGGGGTAACTACCTCTAAAGTCAGGTCTTGTGCTGAGGTCCTGAATTTGTGTATGGGGGTGTTGGGGACATGACTGTGAATCTGTGGGACCATAGGTTCTTAGACCTTGGGTGCAAGGCTCCAGTAGGAAAGAACACTGGATCTGGGAGAAAAGTCCTGAGGCCAAGAAGGGGGCTGAGGGAATATGTGGCAGATCTCTGTAGAGATGGGGCTCAGAATTGGGGAGAAGACTCTTCTGAGGGTCAGGGCCATGGGAACTCTGCTGGGAACCGGTCTTTTGGGAATGAGTCAGGGGGTGGGGCTCTGGAATGGCTTCTTTCCCAACTCTGCTCGGTGGGTGGAACTCAAGCCTTGGGGCGGGGTTCTGACCAAGGCTAGGGTCGCTTACCTCCAGCCGTGCAGCAGGAAGCCTGGACACTGTTCCCTGCAGGAATTGCAGGGTTGCCCATGAGCAGGGTCCTCTGCTTCGGGAGGCTGTAGTGGGTGGGGGCAGATGCGAGGAGAAATCAGGTACGGGAGTGAGTAGGGAGGGAGAAGTCAACGCCCGCTCCTCCACTCCCAGGCTCCCAACCGCAGGCTGGGGCCTGTCTCTCTGGGGGCAGCGCTGGGCAGGCTGAGACCGAGCCTGGAGCGCGGGGGAGGAGGAAACAACCAAACCAGAGGCTGGGCAGCTGAGACCACTTTCCGGTATGTTCCTTTTTCAGGGAATTCTCCAGTCTGGGCTGGTCTGCCCCTCTCTAGTTCCCAGGACAGGCCTGTCAGAGAGCATCCTCTCCCTACCAGAGAAGGGCCCCTAATCTGGGCGTTCCCTGTCAAGTTTCATTCTGACCCCTTCAACATCCAGTTCCACAAAGTACACGTCTGCAACCCCATCATCCTTCCCTGATATCTCTCGTGAACTCTGGGTAATGCCCTTCCCTAAGAAGTTCAGCTGCCCCTCCCCCAAACCCTGGCTCCATCTCTCCCACCTGAGGAACTGAGGAGTCTTTAGGACCACAGGACATCCCTGTTCCATTCAGAAAGCCTCAGCCCAAGAAATCTTTGCCTCTACTCTTCATATTTTAGGACTATTCTCTTCTTTGGTCCATATTCCACCTTTCTTGGTTAGAGATCTTTCAAAGAAAGAGAGGAAATCCTCCTATCTACGAAGTCAAAAGCGAAATCTTATTACACTAAATCATACTTCATTGACTCTTAGTTTTCACGGGTGTAAGACCCCGACTCTCACTTCACAGTCCCCCAATGTAAGCGGTCCCTTATTCACAAACTCAGGGCGTCCCTACTCAACCTCAAATCCCAAAACCCTCTTCTCTTCACCTTTAGGGTGAATTCACAGGAAAGGGAGTGACCCCAGATTGCAGCAGCAATAAGGTGTGAGATTAGAGAGTTGAGCCACCATATCTACGACACGTTTCTGCATCCACGACTGTGTTTCGGTCCCAGCACCCAAGTCTAGGAAAGCTGGAGAAGGGAATTCCCAGGCCCTCCTTGGGACGCCTCCCTTCTGTGCGAGTGCCTTGTCCCCTTGCCCGGGCCTCAGTTTACCCCTGATCCCCACCATTGCCCTTGAGCCCTGCTCACCGCACGCCCGGAGCGGCGCCTCCGGGACCCACGCGCGAACATGGTGCGCCTGAACAGAGTCAAGCACAGTTGGGTCAGGCGAATGGAGTCCTCCAGGCCGCCAGGCCACGGCGCGTCCGGCCTGGCTGCTGGGTTCCGTAAAGTTGACTCCGGGGTGGGCGGAGCACGCCGTAGGGCCCGCCCCCCCGGCCTGGAGTGTCTAAGTCAGCGCGGTCCCCAATGGAAGGGTGAGTGAGTGCTTTGCTGGAAAGCCTGCAGTTGAACTTCATCCCAGGGCTAGAGCCAGAGCAGGGTGTCAGGAGGCTGAACCTCCAGTGTCCCTCGGTGACACACGGCCTTTACCGATTGAAAGGTGGCAGTGGGGGAGGTTGGACGTGGAGGCGTGATCAGAGTGGTATACTAGGCTGCTTGCTTGGAGGAATAACGTCGATTTATTTTGAAAGCTTAAGGGCAAGCAGGGGGTCAAAGCCACCTCTTGATTCCTTCCCAGAGTCTTTTTTTTTTTTTTTCCAGGATGAAGGTTACGAGAATGGTCCCAACCTCATCTTCAGCCTTAGCTGATGCTCTATTGCTCCCACGGTCCTAGACCTATTCCATTTTCAGAGCCAGATCTGAGATTTATGTGGAAGCCACTGGCCAGGTTCTGAGGCCCGGCCCACATCTTCCCAAAGAATTCACATCCGGCCATTGTGCCCACTGATCCCAGCCCAAAGATGTAGGTTTTAGAGCCTTCCTTCCTGATCCACCCTGTCTCCCCCCCCCACCCCGTTTTTGTAGCCAGGTAGATCTCACCTTTCCTGATCTCATTTCTAGAGCTGGGTCTCCCTTTCCTGCTCTTGGCATCTCTGGGCCTTGGGGCTAGGAAGGGGTCAAGTACTGGCAGCCACAACTCAGATCTCAGGCGCCTGAGTGGAGTCTTTAATTAGACATCAGGCAGCAGCGGTCAGACAGTCCTTTCATCTTGGGTGCTCAGGAACTCCCCCTCCGAACGCCATTAAACACAAAGCTGTCACTTCCCTTGTCTAGGAAGAAACTGGGGTCAGGGGAGGAGGCCATTCATCAGCTAATTAGCCTCCCCACCTAGTAGGCCTCTGGTTCTCCTGTTTATGCTGAGGCAAGAGGAGATAGTTACCACAGGACGTAAAGGGTTCAGAAACAAGGGCTTGAATAGAACGAGGTCGTGTGGAGTCTCTCTAGTTAGGGAGGTCTTGAGAATTTGAGAAGACTTCACCGAGACCAGGAAATGTGGTGGCTAAGGGATGAGCATGAAGACCACACCCTAGAAGCCTCGATAGCCAGCAATGGCACAGTACACAGTGTTAACTCAGAGCTATACTCTGTAGGTGAGGAGGCTTCAGCAGAATGCTAGCGGGGCCTAAGCTTCCTCTGGTTTCCTCTTCTCATTTCATCTGCACCCAAAAGAAAAGACACACGGAGAAATGAGAGCCGGGTGGACTAGGTGGTTGAGGAGTTTATTTGGGAGAAGGGAATTTTCATATTTGTTCTTCCTGGGGGAGGGACTCTTCAAACAATACCGAAGGGCACAGGAAAGGAGCGGGTCTGGAGGGAGGGGTCACAGTCAGACAAAATGGCAACACACGATCACAGGCACTACCAACATCACAGACACGGCAGAGGGTACAGGATAGGGGCTCCAGACCCAGCCTCCAAGTATTCCGGGACAGATGGGAGTGTGGAGGGTGAGGGCAGAGAAAGGGGAAGAAGGCGCGTCAGCCCCACAGACCTGCGGACTGTCCTCTGATTAGCTAGAGCTCTCCTGAGGGGGTGAGTAAGGGACATGTCTCTGTAGATCCCACCTTCACCCTCTAAACCACGATACTTAGCTCTTCCCAGGTTATGTCAATTCCCAGGGGCCAGGAGTATTCTTCCTCTTTTTAACAAAACTCATCTCACAGCTTCTAACCATGGCTTTCCACATCCACTGCTCCAACCCTATGCACTTGAGAATGTATTTTCTTTACTGCCTCACTACAGGAAGGGCTCCCCTTTCTGAAACCATCACACACTCTCATAGTCTTCATATGCCTGTCTAGAATCCTGACCAGGACCTCATCTCAAGCTTAGACTATTTCTGAACCCCGTTTCTATCCTTGCTCAAGCTCTTTGGAATCAAACACAGACTCCTGCATGTTTCAAGACACACCCCTTGTGGAGATGCTGGTTCCATCCCAAGCCAGCCCACTCTGGAGACCACTGGGTTAAAGCCACACGTCGCCTAGAACCACTCCTGACAGTCCCTTCCAGCCCCATTCCAGAAGGCTGTAGGACACCACTTCCCTTTTAGGCTCCTCACCCACTATGCTGGGAACTCAACTCTGCTGACTCGGCCTCTCTATGCAGAGCTCCGCCCTCTCCACTTATTTCATATCCCCACCCAATCTGCTGTCCTACTCTAGGAGTTGGATTTCCATTTGCATTTCTGTTCAGGTGATGCTGGAGGAACCAAAGCCAGAGTTAGGAGGAGCATAGGGAGAGAATGAAGGGGAAAGTCACATTGACCCTCTCCATGCAGCCAAGGTCTGGTTCCCTTCCTGTCTCCTTTCTAGAGTCCCTTACCTCAAGGGACAGGGCCAGGGAACAGAGAGGGGCTGCGGAATGCAAGGTCAGGGGCAGGGAGGAACCCATTCAGGACTGGGCCCCTAGTGCATGGAAAAGTGGGTGAGGATAGGGCTCAGACAGATAAATAGATATTTATATATAATATAATATATATATAAACTGCAAAGACAGAGTCTCCTGGGTTGAGGGATGGAGACTAGAGTATGGGGATGGGAAGGGGGGCAGGCCTTCTCTTGAGCTCTTGCCCACCCATGGGGTCTTCGTGGGCTTCACTGACCTGTAGAGACAAAAGATACAATAAGGAGAAGTGGTCCAGATAAGGGTGGGGCCCTCATAGATGAAGATGATGTCTCCAGGGAGGAGCCATCACCTAAATAATGCTTCCCTAAATAATGGTTGAATCTCACTGCAGATCGGGTCACCACACATTTTCTTCTTCCTGGCATGCTTTCTTCTCTAACAGCTCTGGAGTCAGCCTCATCCTAGTTATCCTCACTAGGAAGACATTACCAACCATTAGGAACAATGAAGGTCCCCTCTCCTAATCAAAAAAGCCCATTAATTCAAATTGTTCTAGTCACTGTTGAAAATCAAAACAAGTAGCTCTTTGTGAGGCTTACATTGCTACCAGGGCTTCACAGAATGAACATAACATATTAGTGAATTAGTTAGTAGAAAATGATAATAGGCCAGGCGTGATGGCATATGCCTTTAATCTCTGCACTCAGGAGGCAAAGGTAGGTGGAGCTCTGTGAGTTCAAGGCCAGCCTGGTCTACAGAGAGAGTCCCAGGATAGCCAATATTATGTAGAGAACCTGTTGTCGAAAACCAAACAATCCTCTAAGTGAGACTGTAGAGATGGATTAGTAGTTAAGAATACTTGCTTCTCATTCAGAGGACTCACATTTGACTCCTAGCACCCACATTGGGTGGATCCCAACCATTTGTAAATTCAGCTCCAGGGAATCTGACCTTTCTCCTGATAACCATGGGCACTTGAACTCATACATACATATTCACACACACACACATAATTAAATAAAATAAAACCTCTTTTAAAAAGTGCTCTAAGTGGTATGTGCAGAGCATGAATAAGTCTTGTTTACACCTCCAATTCAGTGGAATACAGTCACAAACCCGTGAAGTAGTAATTTGAAAATTGTGATAAGGGAAAACACAGGGTGTGATGAGAGAGATAACAAGGGGGATTTGTTTTGGATAAATAATCACTGATATGGAGTTGGTGCTCTATGCCTGTGACCCCAGAATTCTGGAGGCAGAGGCAGGAGGAAAACAAGTTTGAGGCCAGCCTGGGCTACATTAGTGGGACCCAAGAAGGTGGAGGCACAATTAGGAATTCAAAGTCATCCTTAGGTAACACAGTGAGCTCCAGGCCAGTGTTGGCTACAGGAGACCTTGTCTCAAAAATAACATCAATAACAAGAAAGCCAATTGTGCTGGTGTAGGCCTATGATCCCAGCCACATGGGAGGTAGAGATTCGAACACTGCAATCCAAAGCCAGCCTGGGCTAGAGTGAGTTCGAAATAAACCTGGGCAACTTGGTAAAACTCTGTCTCAAAATAAAAAGTAAAGAGAGGGTAGTCAGAGAGATCAGTGGTAGAACACTGGCTCAGCATGCAGACCTGACCTCAGTTCTCAGTACTTGTAAAATAAAGCAACTCCCCCAACAAACAAACAAACAACAAGACCAAAGGCCTCATTGAGTGAGTGACCAAAGCAATGGCTAGGTAAAGATGTGTATGCTTACAACTCTATGGAAAAGCAAGTTAAAGAGCCCTGAAGGAGAGTGATGTTAGCAGGTGATGGGTGCCAGCAGGTCAGCTGAAGTGCTTTTGGGGAAGACAAGGTTAGCGTTGCAGATGTGGGCCTTGTACTCCATCACGCCAGGCATTCATTTCTTTTCTTCTTTTTTCTTTCTTGAGACAAGGTTTTCCTGTGTAGCCCTGGCTGTTCTGGAACTCACTCTGTTGACTAGGCTGGTCTTGAACTCAAGATCTGCCTGCCTCTGCCTCCTGAGTGCTGGGATTAAAGAGGTGCACCACCGATGGGTTTTAAATATTTTTCTTTCCTTTCTCACTGATGTTTAGTTTTTTTTTTAACACCCTCCCTCCCCCGACAGTGTTTTTCTGTTTAGCTCTGGCTGTCCTGGAACTCACTCTGTAAAACAGGCTGGCCTCGAACTCAAAGACCTAACTGTGCCTCGGCCTTCAGAGATTAAAGGCGCCACTACCAGCATTTATTTCTTTCCTGTTCTCAAGGCCCTTTGCCTTCCTCATCTGGAATTCCACACCATCTCTTTCATTACAATAGTTAAGGAGGGGTATCAGCCGATCTACATCCTGCTCCTCCGACAGAGACCCTAACAACCTACAGTGCTTACCTTCCTCCATCTATTGACTTTATCTCCTATTCGTTTATCAATCACTTCGAAGACCCACCTCCCTTTCCCTACCTGGAAACTACACACTACGTTGGTGATTCTCCACTGCGCAAGTGCTTCTATACTCCATTCTCATTGGTTATTCTGAGCACGGATCCTTCCTCTTCCTTCTCCTGTTCTCCATTCATTGGCTAGGTTTTCCGCGTTCATTTTTTTTTTTTTTTTTGTAGTTCTGCCTACCTATTGGTTCCTTCAAACTCCACTTCTTGTCCCTCCCTGAGGCATCCTCCCACCCATCACTCACCAGATTACATCTGATTGGAGAAGGAGGTGGGCGCTCCCTGCGGGCCATAGCCTTGTTGCCCATAGTCGCCCTGAGGCCCATAGCCACCGCCACCGCCACCAGCTGGCTGCCCGTAGTCGGGTTGGTAGCCACCCTGAGGCCCGTAGGAGTCCTGGGGCCCATATCCTCCGGGACCCTGCCCGTAGCCTGCATCGCCATAGGCATCTCCAGGTGCTGGTTGCTTTTCCGGGGCGCCTGGAGGTGCACGCATGAACGGGGCAGCCCAGCCTGTCTCTTTGAACACGAACCATAGGTTGCCAACCCAGAGCACCAGATTCAGGAAGCCAAACACCTGCAGGGAGACAAAAACAAACTGTTGTTTCTCACCCATTGCCTTGGCAACCCCGGGGACTTTGAGGCTGAACGAATAGGAACGGGCATCTTTAGGGCATAAATTCGTAGGTCTCTGTGATTGTCAATGTAAAGAAAAATTTGAGACTGATGCACTTGTTAGATGTACAAGTATTTATTGAGCCTATTGGCCACACCTGTAATCCTACTGAGCTAGTGGAGGACGATCAATTCAAGGCTAGCTTTAGCTCCATAGTGTGTGGCTATCCTGTGCTACATACATAAAAGTCAGCCCGAAACAACTAATTTTTAGGGAAGGTGATGGTGGTGCAACACTTTAAATCCCAGTACTCAGTAGCAGAGGCAGGTAGGTCTCTGTGAGTTTGAGGCCAGTCTGGTCTACAGAGTGAGTTCCAGGACAACCAGGGTCGTGTAGACAGACTCTGTCTCAAAAGAAAAACGTAATATAAAAATGTATTTAACTATACAGTTATTAGGTATACATGTTTATACATGTACAAAATATAATTTAAGAAATGGACACCACTAGTTGATGCATATGTACACATGTACACACAAATTAGCAAACGTACATGTATAATATATATACATATATAAATATATTTGTTGTTTGTTTTGTCTTTTGGAAGATTTATTTATTATGTATACAGTATACAGAAGAGGGTACCAGATGTTACCCTAGATGGTCGTGAGCCACCATGTGGTTTCTGAGATTTGAACTCAGGAGAGAGCAGCCAGTGCTCTTAACCTCTGAGCCATCTCTCCAGCCCCTGTTTTGTCTTTTTGAGACAGGGTCTCTCTATGTAGTCCTGGATGTCCTGGAACTTGGTGCATAGACCATGCTGGCCTCAAACTCAGACATCTATCTGCCTTTGCCTCCCAGGTTGTTGAGACAGGGTTTTACTGTGGCCTGGAAGCACTAGAGCTCACTATGGAGGCCAGGCTGGCCTCTGCCTTCCAAGTGAAGATTAGAGTCCTAGAAATTAGATTCCCATGCTCAGGAAAATCAGTAAGTTCTCTTAACCACTGGGCCATGTCTCCAGCCCCCTGTTTTGTTTTACTTTTTAAAAACACAAATATTCTTGGTTTTATTTTTTATTAAATTCATTTGTGTGTGTGTGTACACGTGCTTGAGAGTACAAGAAACATGGTGTGCCTGTGGACGGAGCTTGATTTTTTATTTGTTTTTGAGACAGGATCTTGATATTTATCCCAGGATGGCTTGGAGCTCACTATGTAGGCCAGGCTGGCTTTAAATTAGCCCTGGGGATGGAGTGATGGCTCAGGATTAAGAGGATCTAGGCTCAGTTTGATTTCCAGCACCCACATGGTAGCTCACAAACTCCAGTTTCAGGATATCCAGCATCCTATTCATATTTTTTAAAGCTTTATTTGAGACAGGCTCTCACTATGTAGCTCTGATTGCTTTGGAACTTGATCTGTAAACCAGGCTTGCCTTGAACTCACAGAGATCAGCCTGCCTGCCTCCTGAGTGCTGGGATTAAAGGTGTGTATCATTATATCTGGCTACTGAGACCCTCTTCTTAACCTCCACAGGCACCAAGAATACAAGCCGTGCATTTACATACATGTAAGCAAAACACTCATCACATAAAATAAAAAAAATCTTTTTTTTAAAAAATTAGTATTTTAATAAGTGTTTTTTTTTTTTCCTGAGACAGGCTTTCTCTGTGTAGCCCTAGCTGACCTGAAACTCACTTTGTAAACCAGGCTGGCCTTGAACTCACAGAGATCCACCTGCCTCTGCCTCCCAAACATTAGGATTAAAGGTATATGTTACCATGCCTAGCTAAGTATATGCTCTTAAAGAAAAAACATTTAACATTAAAAAAATATTAAACAAAATATTTTAAAAACAAAATGCTATATGCCACTTACTATTATGCTATACCCTTTTCTGATCACCTTATACATTATTAGTTCACTTAAAGTTCCATGCTTGGATAGGAAGTAAAGCCTGCATTTTATTTTATTCTTTTTTTGAGAGAGTCTTGAAATTTTGCCCAGGCTAGCCCAGAATTCCTAGGCTCATCTTCTACCTCTACTTGAGAATAGAGACACACACTACTATACTCAGTTGGTATCTCAATTTTATTTATTTTTTGTGCTTTTAGTTTCTTTTTCTTTTTTTGGAGACAAGTTCTCACACTGTAGCCTAGGCTGTCCTGGAATTCACTATGTCATCCAGAGTCTCAAACTCTTAGCTGTCTTCCTGCCCCAGCTCCCAAGTGCTAAAATTACAGGCATGTGCCATCACACTTGGGCTGATATCTCCATGTTAGTTCAGTTTTTTTTTTAAGTTTTAAAATTTCATTTAGGTATATAAATGTTTTCCCCACATGTGTATATGTGTACCATCTGCATGCCTGGTCCTTAAGAAGATCACAAGAGGGTACAAGTTCCTTGGAACTAGAATTATGTAGGGTCTGGAGCCAATGAGTGGGTGCTAGGAACTGAACCTGGGTTTTTTGCTAGAGCAGCAAATGCTATCCATCCCTGTCCCCTCCTCTGAGATCAGAGTTTCTCTGTGTAACTCTGGCTGTCCTGGAACTCACTCTGTAGTTCAGGCTGGCCTTGAAGTCACAGAAATCCACCTGCATCTGCCTCCCGAGTGCTGGGAGGCACCACTACCCAGCTGAGCAGCAATGCTCTTAATCACTGAGCCATCTCTCCAGCCCTGATATGTCCATTTTAAAGTCAAGTCCAGAGAAGCTAAATTACCCAAGATAACACAGTCAGCAAGTGGCAGGGAAGAGTTCAAATCTTAGCATCTGCAACAGTTATATAGGATGTAATCATGTGTCAGATCCTTTCCTAAGCATATTGTGAGTTGTGAATTCAGTGAGTGCTCAACTTTGGAGCAGGATCTATCATTAGCCTTCGATTACATGCTCAAAATGATCCCTGAGAGGCTTCTTCCTGGCTGTAGGTCACAGAGTTTGCAAGTGACAGAATCTATGCTCAGACTGATTCTAGCCAGTAGGGGGCGGCCAAGTAAGGAAACATTTCAAGATAGTCTTATCTTCTGCAATTAAAGAAATAAGTCCTAGGACGATACTGAGTTTCAGGAGATTTGACCATACTGGGCTGGGTCCAGGTATCCTGGCCTAATCTGAAAGGCCTCATGTTCCCCCCGATTGGGGACAGACAGTGAGTGGTATCCTAGTGGTTATATTTGTTCAGGCTTCTTTCAAGAGGCCTGCCTCCTCTTGGGAGCTTCCATGGATCTCCTTACGCTCTTCTCATTCTGTGTTTCTACTACTTCTCATGCCAGACTAGTCTCTCAGCATTTCCATTGTAGCCCAGCCAGCTTCCCAGGGCTTACCACTGAGGTGTTGAGTCCTGAAGTCACAGGGTCCCTCAGTTCCTTGCACGTGTTCCCTTTCTCATGGCACGCAGTTATTATCTTGATAATGTTCTCTGGGTCGGTGGCCATCTTCACATCGGACAGGCCTTTGGCCCAAGCAGATGAACTAACTAGCCACATGAAGGCAAACACAGCCGTGGCCAGAAAGTCCTAGGCAGGGGTGAGAAAAATGTCATTATGAATGGACTGCTTCATGTGGAGCCCCCAGCCCCTTTCAGATTGTAAGCTTTTGTGGGAAGGGTCCTCTAGAAGGGACCTGCCTCTCTTCTGCCTTTGCAACTTGGAAGCTTACAGTATATTCACTTGGACGTAGCCTTCTCAGCTTGAGCTCCCGTGAGTGTGTATGATACAGAGGATGTGGGAGTGTGCTAGTGATGTGTGGGCGCGGATGTTGAGGGAGGAACTAAGTCTGTGGGATGTTTCTGAATCTGTGAGAAGCGTGTCTTACCACTTTTATTTGCATGTGGGAATATGTGTCATTTGATGTCTGGGATGAGGGTGTGAGAATATCTCTGTGTAGGAATCAGTGTCTGTGTGGCAGGGTGACATGCATGACTGTCACAGTGAACTTCGTTACTCCTTCCTTTGATCTAGTTTATGTGGTTGTGTGACAGCTAGTAGGGTCAAGTTGTGGGCTAGTCTAGCATTCTGTGTAGGCTGTGAGTACGTCCCGATGAGTATGACTTCATAAGCCAGATGCCCAGCATAGTGTTATGGAGACAGAAACAGCAGCAGCAGCAGCAGCAGCAGCAGCAGCAGCAGCAGCAGCGTTGGGCTGCTTGAGTATGGGCCTGTCTTGGAGTTAGTTTGACACGTAAGTCAAATAAGCTGTCCCTGCAGCCCCGTGTTTCTGGTCAATGCCTGCAATCAACCACGGAGACTCACCATCATGGGGCCTTTGTTGTTCTCTCGGTACTTGTTCTGCAGGAAAATGTAGGTGGCCAGAGCTCCCATGGAGTAGAGGAAGGCAAACACAGCCACGGTGACGAAGAATTCAGCTGATGAGGAGTAGTCCCCAACTAGGAAGACCTTGACGGTCCCCCCTTGGCAGTTGGGTGCATCAAAGTACACTTGGTGCAGCCTGCAGAGAGAGGTGTGTAGGTGTGCCCCAGACTTTAAGAATCCCTTTTCCACCTTCCCAGCCATGGGACTCCCAGATGTCCCAGATGCTTTGATGTTCCAGGGAGAGGAGGAAATGACCATGCACTGAGCACTTGCAATGTACCATTGGTTGCTGAAAGCATCCTGGTAAGATATGAGGTATCCCTCCTTCATAGCAACTCATTATTTTTGCTTCTAAGTTTGTCCTAGAAGGCGCCAGGTATTACATCTTTCTACCCTAGGGTCTTTACACTGGCTGTTCTCTTTAACAGAAATGCTCTCCCCTTATTGGTTCTCAGCTTTTTGGCTAAGATCAAGCATAGGAATGCTTTTCCTTAAGATAGCTTCATGTCTTATTTAAAGACTTCCTGCATCACTTTAAAAACAATTCTTTTGGGTGATGATGATTGAACATAGGACCTTATGCACGTGTGTGTGTGTGTGTGTGTGTGTGTGTGTGTGTGTGTGTGTGCAGGTACACATTTGTTGGTGTGTATACAGTTGCACAGACTTGTGATGACCATATCTTAACCCCATGTGTTGTTCCTCAGGTGTCATCCCCCCTCTTTTTGAAACAGGGTCTCTCTGCCTTGGAACTTGCCAATTACCCTAAGCTGCTGGTCATGGATTGTCAGGGATTCCAGCATGAACCGCCATGCTGGGCTTTGCCTAATGTGCCTTCTGGGGGTCAAGTTCAAATCCTCAAACCTGTAAGACAAACACTTTACTGATGGAGCCCTCTCCCCAGCTTTAGGTTTTTTTCTTTTCTCTAACTATGAGAGGGAAGGGCTTATTCCTCTTTTTTATTTACTGGCAGATCCCCAAGGTCTGGAACAGTGCTGGTGCCTATTGGGTCCTAAAGCAGTGTTTTTAAGGTGAAATACCCAGAGATGGGAACAGGCTTAGAGAAGTGAATTGGCTTGAATACAGTCATGCAGCTAGCAGAGCAAAGACAGAGGTCCTGTGTGAATCCTGTATCCTCCTAAATCATGTTGACTCTTTTCTCTTTTCAGAGACTTGTTTCAGGTCGCTGAGATAAAAAATGTATGTGTGGCAGAGAAGCCAAACAGCTATGGATTAGGAAGAGATAGAAGGGTACAAGGTATCTAGGAGCAGGATGTGTGAAGGGCAGTCTGGGATGGTACTCTGAGACGAAGGCCTTCCCTGTGCTGTGATAGGGAGGAGCCCCATGTGTGAACAGAATAGAACTTGACGGGGACCCCACAGCTCTGGCCTCAGGTTGGAGGCCAGATCCAGAGACTGAACAAATAGAACTGGTATCCTTGGATACCAGAGGTCCTGAGCCTGTAAGATGCTGAGTGTGGGGGTGTGGGGTTCATGGAGGGCTTCTGTGACCTTTAGGGAATTCCTAGAAGGCTGGCTGTTATGCTGCCAACTACCCTTACTCCTCCCCAAACATGTGTGTGCCTCTCTCTCTGTGTCTCCTCCTTCGAGGTACTGGCGATGGAACCCAGGGCATGCTAGACAAGTGCTTTGCTACTGAGATGCACCCTCAGCCTCCAAACTCTTTTCTTTTTGGCTTATGTGAACTTGGATACCCCTGGCTTCTTTCTCTCAGGCCATGCTCCCCACCACTTCCTGCTTATGTCATTGCTCAGGACCTGCTCTGTCTTCTCTCTCCCAGCTGTATGATCTCTTGGGCCTCCATTTACCCTTAGTGTTCCATAACTCCCAGCTTCCAACTCTTCTCCAAGTTCCTAAATCTGATTTCTTACACTTAACAAGCACATGCAGAGCACTTCTTGGCCCAGACACTGCATGAGTGCTTAATAAGTATCCACAGCGATGTCTCACCACCTGGTGGAGCATCAATATTATCTCTGTTTACAAATGAGGAAGTTGAGACTCAAACTTCTATGTGATTTAGTTCAGTAGTCAAGGAAAGTCACGTAAAGCTGTGGATCCATCTCCTCATCTTTAAGATGTAACCATTCTTCCAGCTTGTCCCTACTCATGTATACCTAGCACCTCATACAGTGCCTGTGACACATTTGGGACTCAGTGATTATCAGGAACTTCTAATTTGGTCCCATGGCCCATAGCTATACTGAATCCCCATTCTTTTCTAGTAAAACCTCTCAGTGAGGATGTGCTTCTAGTATGTATCTGCACTTACAGTTATCCTCTTCTGTTTGTTTACTGTAGAGAGCCAGAAGGGCTGGGAACTTGGTCTGCTTTAGTCAATGTTAACCCCAGCACTTTGAGAAGTAAGTAATGTTAACTAATATTATTTAAAATGTGTCTTTTTAAAATTGTATTTAGTATCTGCATGCCTGTGTGTATGTAGGCATATGTGTGTCACAGCTCATGTGTGGAGGTCAAAGAACAATTTTCAGGAGATCTGTTCTCTCTGCCATGCGTGACTTAGCGATTAGATTCAAGTTGGCGGGGGTAGTGGCAAGTGCCTTTATCTGCTGCGCCATTGCACATCCTTATTTTGAGATAAGAGCTCACTTTGTATCTGACGGTGGCCTGGAACTCACCACAATCTTTCTGGCATAGCCTGCCAAGTGCTGAGATTATAAGCATTTGCCACCATACCCAGAAACTAAAATTAATCGAACATTTACTGCATTAAAGTGTACATATGTCTGTACACACATGTAGCTCTCTCTCTGTAACCCAGGGCCAAGCTCTCTACTACTGCACTATAGCTCCAGCTCTGTCATTTGCTTATGAATCTGATTTATTTCCTGTCTTTTATTCCTTCCTTTTGCCAGAATATAGCTAGAGAGGGTGACACCTTGTGTCTGTCTTGTACACCACATTGTCATCGAGATCTAGAGCAGTGCCAGAAACACACAGCAGGTGTTCAGTGCATGGCAGTGATCCCCGTGGCTGTGGTCTCAAAGGTGTGAGCTGCGCAAAGGTCACTGGGAAGGATAGCTCAGACCCCCCCACTCTTCCCCTATCTCTCCAAGGTCTCAGGGTACCAGGGCAGGGGCACACCTGAAGGGGTACTCAAACTCCACTTCGATGTTGAGGGCACTCTCCGTCTTGTTGGCACAGTCCACACTCAGTCGAAGCTCTCCTTCATAGCTGCCACATGTAGCGAAGGCGAAGATGGCAAAGACCTTGGGTAGCAGGGAGGTGGATGGCTGCAGTGAGCCTGTATGCTTGTGAGAGGGAGTGCCCTCCTCTGGACAGATTGAGGGGGGCAGCAGAGACAGCAGCAGATGGAGAGGTCCCCACCTCACCCCCCTAATCGGGGCTCACCAGGTCCTAGCACAAGCTGATTACAGGGGTGTGGCTGTTTCTCTCTCTCTCTCTCTGTGTCTCTGTTTTTACCTTCGGGTATTCTAGCTTCTCCTCCCCTCCCTCCCTCCCCCCTTCTTTTCTCTCTGCCTTCTTTTTCTCGCCTCTCCTCTGTATCTCTGTCTTTTGCATCCCCTTCTCTATGGCTCTGTTTCTATGCATTCCTCTATCATCTCCTTTTTGCTTTCTGGGTGAGTGTGTGTCTCTGTACACTTGGTTCTTGGTCTGCTTGTCCTGCTCAGCGTCTCGCAAGGTCTCTGTGGTTCTCTGTCTCCCTTGTGCCTATTTCTGCATCTTGCTCTCTGTTTTCTCCTTTGGGTCCCTCTCTCTGTGCCTACCCCATTTTCCTGCTTCTCGCCCAGTTCTCTGGGTCTCCTCTCGTTTTCTCAGCATTTCCATCGTTGTGTCTAACATTCCCTGTCTCATTCCCTGCCTCCTTCACTGTCTCTGGATTTTTCTGATTTTGCATCTCTCTCTCTCTCTCTCTCTCTCTCTCTCTCTC
>PVIH01027044.1:0-17662 GCA_004025045.1 Sigmodon hispidus | reverse complement strand
CAGCAGGGTGAGAATGCGCTTGTCATATGTGCAGAAGAAGGCAGATGGGTGTGATGGACCACACTGAAGAAAACAAAGACTGACAGATCTGCAGTCTGGAGAGTACTGTAGGGCCCGTCCCCTGCTGCCTCAGAGGCTCTTCTGGGACTTAGATTTTTGGATGGCAAGAAATAGGAGTGTGAGTGTCAGAGTGACATAAGCTTTGTCGACATTGAAAAGGGCCCCTCTGGTTACTCTACCGAACATAAACACTGCAGGTGTGAGATGATAGGCTAATCTTGGTTGTCAACTTGAAGGATTCTTTTTTTTTTTTTTTTTTTTTTTTTAAATGAACAAACAGAAGCCAGGCACTGAGGCACAGGCTTTTTTTTTTTTTAAACTTTATTTATTTATTTGCCTTGGTGTTTGCCTGGAACTGGAACTATAGACAGTTGTTAGCTGCCATGTGGGTGCTGGGAATCGAACCCTGTTCCTCTGGAAGAGCAGACAGTGCTCTTAACCGCTGAGCCATCTCTCCAGCCCCCCCCCCTTTTTTTTAACTTGAGGGATTCTTGATGGGATCATTTGAAATGGGAAGACCCACCCTAAATCTGGGTCATGCCTTCTGGTGGCAGCCCCCACAAAAAGGCATGGAAGAAGGAAGATTTTGGTTTTTGTCTGCTTGCCTTCACTCTCATGGGCAAGTGTTCTGCTGCTGAGACATTACTTTGCTGGTATTAGAACCTTACTTCTTCAGGATTCCAACACAGACTGAACAACTGTTAATCTCAAAATACTTTACATTGGTATGGATTTTGACTTACTGATACAAATTTAAGGTTAATTTTGTTATACTTTATATATATTTCTACTTTTGTTTAAGATGTTATTTTTATGTAATTCCTTTAAAATTGTAATGTATAATTAAGGGATAAAGATTAATAGTTAATAGTCAGATTTATAGTCATGTTTGGTTTTTTAGATATACAAGGATATATTTCAATTAGATAGGTAATCTTCAAACATTTCAAAGACCTACAGAATATGGCACTTAAAATATTTTAAGAACTTGGATTTTCTGAACAATGAGACATTTCTGCTCCTGACAGTACAATTTACTTCAAGAGAATGATAGGCATCAAATTTACTGTGAAATTTACTTTATTTGTGTCAAAAATTAGCCACTGGGCAAGAAAGTGTTCTTGCCTCAACTGTCTGACAGTATGTTGTATAAACTGGACATGCAGGACCCATAAGAAAGTGACCTCTGAACTTTGGCAGAACAAGCCAAGGTGGTCATTCAGGTTCCAGTTTCAGAGAGACTGCTAAACATTCTGCAGGACACAGGGAGAAGTGACTGACGAACTATGCCAAAATGGATGGAATAGTCCTTCAAATTTCCTACTTCAATGAAAGTCATGCCAGACTCTAGACATGTAGGCTGAAGATGGATGCCCCCAGACATTACAACGAAACTTTGAGTGTCTGTCCAGATATCCAGATGTTTCTGTCATTTCCAGAATTTGGAGGTTGCTCACAATGCACTTCCTGTGTACTCAGGTAATATTATATCCTGTGGTCTTTGATAGAGTTAAAGATTAGATAGTTATAAGTACAGTTTTTTCTTTGTTATAATAAAAGGTAAGTTAGATATGAAACTTTGGACTCATGAGAATTAGGTACATGATAGAATTTTTCTATAATTTTGCTAAATACAAATAGACTAGATATTGTAACTGTAATTCTTGCTTAATAGTTGTTTTGTTATATGTAATTCCGAAATCTTCCTTTTTGTTTAGACAGATAAGGGGAAATGATGTGGGATGTCTTTTTGTATGCTGTGAATATCATTGGTTAATAAAGGGACTGTTTTGGCCTATCAAGGCATGTTAGAAGTAGGCAGGAAATCGGAGCATAGATAAAGGGGAAGGATAGACAGGTAGGGTCAGACAGAGAGACTGCAAGCTGCCGCCCAAGAGAGCAAGATCTAATGGAACACAGATGAAGCCACCAGCCATGTGGCAAGACATAGAATAATTGAAGTGGCCCTGCTCCACAGATTCCATTCCTCTGGCCTCTGAAGTACCTGTGCACCTTGCAAATATCCACACACGTAATTAACATTAAAAATTAAATCTCAAAAAAGGAATTGTAAAAGTCTACCTGGAATTCTGATTTGATAGTACATTATAAAAATTAATATAGAATATTCACAATCACAGTGCTAAGTCTTCCTACAAAACAAACAAACAACAAAACAAAACAAAGTCCATCTTTACATTTAGTCAAGATTACATTTTTAGGTACACAATCATGTGGATTATCTCTCAACATTATTCTGTCCTCATCAATGCCCCCTCTAGAATATGTGGGCTTCTAAGTGCCTGGAGACCAGCCTGACATCAGCCAGTACACTAATGATAACTAGTACCTTAAAACATGTACTCCTAAGCACTTCCCCATAAGCCAACCTGGGGTCTGAGCCTGGGGCCTTGATGAGGGCAGAGTCTGGATACAACATTCCCAGATCGGCCAGAGACCAATGCCTGCAGCTGCAGATACCAGCAAATCAAAGTCCTTTCCCCTGACTGAGAAAAAAGTATTCAGTGTTTTTTCTTCTATAATAAAACTGTACTTTCTTGTTTTAACCTGTCCCCAGAGGCTGTGTCATTGCTGTCGGAGACATTTTTCCTCCTCCCCCAAGGGACCTTGATACTCCAAACCTGAGTCACCCCAACAGCCTCCATTTGAGCAAAATAATTTTATTCAAACTCAGTAGGTTAACTGACAAGAATTCATTAAAATTCATTAAAATCCCAAATATGTCTGAGCTATGAGGATCTACGCTCTAGTTACAAGGAGACAGCTTCTGTGTTTCTCATTAGGATAAAGATGAATGAGGCCCTTATGTTCACTGCTCCCTTCAAGCCTTTCCCTTCTCTCCCTTTTTCCTCCCCTCCCCCTCTATATCCTCCCCCATATCTTGTCAGATGAACTTGACCTCATCATCACAGAAAACAGGGCTGTCTCAGGATGACTCCCTTCAATTTCCTTTCTCCTTAAAATCATGTTCTTTCCCTTAGGACTTTTGGCTGGGTGGAAATAGTCATTTTGAGGCTGGGGAGGAGGTTCCATGGGTGAAGTGTCTGTGTTTGCTGTTTTAGCATGAGGCCCTGAGTTTGGATTCCCAGCACCTGTGTAAAAGTCAAACATCCCAGCCTGTGAGTGGAGACAGATGGGGATTGGGGGTTGGGGTGGGAGGGTGGAAGGCTTGCCAGGTCAGACAGTTTGGCTGAAATGGTAAGCTCCAGGTTTACCTAAAAAGTAAAATGGAGAGCAATTGAGGAATATCCTTGTATGGGTATGCACACCACCAATGCACGTGCACATGTATCACATACAATAAATAAATAAACAACCATCATTTTGTCTGAAGTGAATCTTTTTCTGTGCACTGATCCACCCTTTCTACCTCTGTAGAGCATCGCTCTGCCAGCCCTTCATCATCTCCTTTCCTCTGTGTGAGTACTACACACAGAGGAAAAGTACTTTCCATCTTGCTTCTTCTTCTTTTTTTTTTTAATGAAGAGCTATTTCTGACAGTTGGGCAAGGAACTTTCTAGACAATCAGTAGCAACAATTCACTGCCTCCATTCAGTTCTCAGCCCACTGTAATGAGAAGGAAAACCCTTCACACCACCACAGCTTCTACTTACTATTAAACAAAACCAACAATAAACCTTCAGATTGTCAAAGACAGGGGACATGTTTCAGCTCTCACCTTGACCTTGATGTGATATTGAGCAATGCTGATGTCATTGACCAATGTTAATGACTCTTAAGTTTTCTCCTTAGTTTCTTTCTATTCCCTCCTTCCCATCCTCCTCTCTGTGGATGCATTTGCAGGTAGGTGTGGTGTATGCATAGAAGTGTGGAGACTGGAGGACAACCCCAGGAGCCATCTCTCAGGAGCCATCAGTCTTGATTTTCTTTGGAGAGTGTCTCTCATTTTGATGAGAACTTACTTGTTAGGCTAGGCTAGCTGACCAGGGAGACCCAGGAATTGGCTTGCCTCCTCACTACTGGAATTAAAAGCAGTGTTTTGTTTACATGTGTTCTGGGATAGAACTCAAGGCCTCTTGCTCACTGTATCACTAGTTACTTGCTATTATCTTGCATTGGTATCTTTCTTCTTTGTGAAAAATTCACTCACCTTTGTTTTCCTTCTTCCTGTGCAGTAAGTCCAAAAGTCCATGTGGACAGCTCCATGCAGATGTGTCATAAGCACCACAAATTCAGTGTGTCCCAAACTGCGCTCAGATTTCCCAACTGATGTATTTTTCCTCAATGAATGCTTTCTTGTGACAGAGGGCACCACTATCCCCTCTCCACGAAAATTGGAAACCTGAGACTTATGCCCATGTTTCTCCCAGGTTCATTCCTTATCAAGTCCTTTTCCATACACATCTCGGGGTTTTTCTGCTTCCTCTCCATTCTCTGTCACCATGTCCCCTTCTTCAAATGCTCTTCCTGTTGTCTCCCTTCCACCATCCCCTACCACTGCGGCACCAGCCTCCTCAAGTGTACATTTGCTTATGCTACTACTCCTGGAAGGTGTTTATGGTTACCATACCAATCTCTCAATCTCCTGTTCAACCAAAATAGCAATAGAACTTTCTAGGACTGGCCACAACTCCAGTTCGGTGATGGCTGACATGCCTGTACTTCCCAATATGCCTCTTTCTCTCCTTAAAATGTCTCATCTTCTGGACTATATACTTCATACATCTTCAAGATTGCATATTAAATCTTCTCTGAAGACTTGAATTTTCCTTGGTCTTATTATAAATAGTCTCTTTTATGTGACTGTGTTAGACTAACACATGCCTCCTGGATAGCACTGCCTGTCACCTTGTATTGTGATAGTTGCTGGTCTTTTCTCTCAACATGCTCACTGAGGGCAGGAACTATGTCTGATCCATGGTGGATGTTCAATGTAATTTACCAAATGGTTCGAATTAACTGTCGCACCACAGATCCTATTCAATATTATGTTAAACATTCTTCTGCCTGACAATCCAGGACACAGTACTAACTGGCCTGTGAAGAGATGTTTCTGTCTGCCAGAGGAGCTGAGAAAGCATCTATTCTAGGAAACTGCACTTTTGTACGGAGCAGAAACCCTATATCGACTAACTGTTTAAGTATTAATGGGTCAGGATCCGACAGTTCTCACTGATGGCCCGAGTAAATACATTTCTCTTTTTAGAAGATCGGTATCAGGTTGATCAATGAGCATTCACGTTTTTCCAGACCAGTACTCACTCAAGGCTGTGACATACCTTTCCTTTTCTTTTGCTGGGGCCTCTAAAGTACTACAACTCCTTTATTATTATAACAATATTATTATATTCTCCATTGCACCATTACGTAGGTCTCGACCTGTGTGCTGCTGGTAGATTCCTCCACATGCTGAGTATAGGGAACTCCCTGGTCTTTCCTATCCAGGAGGGACGCCTGAAGGCTACCGGCGGTCGATACCCACCTTATTCCAGAGAGAATGGATTCCGGGGCTGTGTGAGACAGGTCAGAATGCACTCCGACCTCCCAATCCCTGTGTGCAGCTGACACCACACGCTTTTCAGCCCCGGGCCTGCTGTGTACTGACCGCCCACTGCGGTTGCCTAGGAAACCCGCTCTCCGCCTCCCCTGACCTCTGGGTCAGGAGGGGTATAAAGAGGGCGGGGAAATCAGCCGCCCATCCTTGTCTGCATCACGTGGTGGTAACCTCCCACCAATCACCATAGGCATAGAAGAGACCTTTCTCCCCGGCCACCTAAGACCCTACCTACCCTCCATCCTTCGCTAGTGCTCCTGGGGAAGCAGTGGAAACCTGCAGCTAGCCATAGTTCTCTTACTCTTGTGTACATCTTTTCACCTTGTTTGCTTCCGAGGACTGAGTGATTTTGTGGACAAGCCGGTTGAGGTCCTGGTCCAGGCATTTTCATGGTTAAGTTTTTGACCCTGGAGTCTCAAAAACAGTAGTATTAACAGGTCTTGATCCCCACCATGTCATGGAGCAGTGATGTCACTAGACGGTCCTCAGATCCGCTCATCACTCAGCTGCTGATCCGCGACCCCGCACCCTCTGGAGAAAGGGGAATGTCACTCTCTCCAAGAGATCGATCCCCTTGAGTCTTCTACGAGTTCTCAAACAGGCTTTTGAGTGTCTTTTAAGTTTGCCAAAATGCTCCGGAGGCAATAATTATTTACAAAATGGAGTGAAAGTTAAGGGGATAGTAAGAGACTGACTGAGAAAGCAATGAACTTGGAAAACAACCCAAATCATCCGCAGCCAGCTTTCTACGTTCTTGAGATTCACGCTGTCCACTAGAGTTAACCACTAACCACAGCCCCGTATGTGTCCTTGAAATGCGATGGTTCAAATCAGTGTGCAATGAAATACACGGTGTATCTTAAATGCTTAGTATGCAAAGAAGCAAAGGAAACGATTTCATTAATGGCTTATATTGACCACATGTTGAAATATTTTGGATGCATTGGGTTAAGTAAAAAAAAAAAAAAAGTTGAAAATGTAGATGCACCACAATTAATAATTGCTTGGGGACTTGGTATTGGGTTATTTTGGACAGAGAATGTTGTTGCTGTCAATTGCAAGTGTAAGTAAATACTATGAGCCACCACCACTTGAAAGTTTATTTGACTTATATGGCCGGATCACAGTCCTTTGAGGGGGAAGTCTGCAGGGAACACAAGCCGGAGAAGCAGCAGGAATCACGACGAAATGCTGCAGACTGAAGTTACAGCCCATTGCTTTCTCACCATGCTTTTTAAATACAGCTCAGAATCACTCACTCAGGGCGGCACTGTCCATAGTAGACTGGGCACTCTGCTATCAATCATTGATCAAGAATATGTTCCACAGACATGACCTTAGGATAATTTAATAAGGATAGTTTCTCAGTTTAGATCACTTCATTCTAAGTTTGTATCAAATTGACAAAAAAAAAAAAAAAAGATTTAGAAAAATGTGAGGGCACTACCCTAATTTTTACTATTCACTGGGATTTTGCTAATATTTATGATTTTGGGGTCTTCTTACAAAATAGTGTCTGTAATGCTCTTTTCCATCACCAGATGGCCACTTTGCTCCAACTAGTTTTACATTGCTTTCTCAAGAAAAAATTACAAATTATAAATACTTCTCTTTCACAACTCAAGAGTTCAACACATTTGCTGGCTTTACTATCTGTAATATTGTAAGTAAATAAACTTACAGAAAATGTAAATTAATTTCCCTCCATGTTTTCATTTCACTGAACATTGTTTCCTCCTGTTAGCATCAGATTAAGAGTAAACCAAGGCTTAAAGGTAAATCTAATACCAGGATTAAAAAAAAAAAAATCTGATCCATGTTTAATTTTTAAGATATTCCTCTCTGAAAATCTAGTTGAAGAAGATAACTTACCCTTGGAGAAGCTTTCTTTTTTAAAACATAAAGACTAATTAGAAGGTGATAATTTCAATTTTAAAACTTTAGGGAAATTGTATCATATATTGGTTAGACAAAATTATCTACTGATGTATCAAAATGTTTGCTTCTGGGTAGGCTAGTTTTTTTTTTTCTTCCTTCCTTTCTCTCTCTCTTCCTCCATTCCTTCTTTCTTTCTCAACTTGACACGACTGAAGTTATTTGGTAGGAGAGTAACTTAAATGAGAAAATGACTCCATCAGATTGGCCCAAAGGCAGGTCTGTAGGGAATGTTATTAATAATTCACATAGGAGAAAGCTTACAGTGAGTGCTTTCTTCCTTGGACAGGTGGTCCTGGGTTGTATATAAGAAAGCCATGGGGAGGGAGCAAGTAAGCAACCTTCCTCCATGATTCTGCTTCAGCTCCTGCCTCTAGATTCCATTCTTGATTTCTTGACAAATGATAGAGTTCAATCTGGGAGCTGTAAGATGAAATAAACCCTTTCCGGTCTAAATTGGTTTTTGTCCATGATGCTTATCAGAACAACAGAAAGCAAACTAGAACAAGAATAATGTAGTGTTTGGGGATGAAAATACAGAGATTATCAGAATACATTGTTTCATTTTGAAGTATAAAAATCTGTTGTGATTTCTCCTAAAGGAGAAAGTGCTAGTATACATGATATATTATATAAAATTAATTTGTGTGTGAGTGCACATGTGAGGCTATGAAGAGGCCAATCCTGCCTCATTCCTCAGGAGCCATCTAGCTTATTTCCTGAGACAGGGTCTCTCACTGGAACGTGATGCTCCTGAAATTTTGTTAGGCTGGTTGGCTGGTGAGTTTCAGAGATCTGTTTCCATTTTCTCCAGTCTGACATTACAGGCAGATGCTACCTATCAGAGTTTTTAACTGTAGTTTCTGGGTCCTCACACTTTCACTTTCTTACTGAGTCATTTCCCCACACCCATCCTCAATGTGAAGAGTGCTCTTTTTCTCTCCCTAGAGAAAAAGCTCCAGGACCTTGCCAGCAGGAGCTGTGTCAGCATCTTCTACAAGTTCAGAATAAAAGCCTTTGGTGATTTATCAAATTAAAGTCTCTGTCCAAAGGAATTTTTAAAAGCTTGCTTGTTTGTTCCAATACTCCAGATGTCATTTAAAGGGAAAAATGCTTACAGTTCAAACCCTTGAGACTGGTTCCCATTAATCTCTTTTTACTCCGAGACTGCTTTTTATTCTTTTTTATGTGTAAAAACTAAACCAAACAACAACAATAAAAACCCTAACAACAGGGGAAGTGAAATCACTAGCATCTGAGAAGAGAAGTGGACACAGACCCATCATTAACACAGAAGCATCTTCAATTGATAACCACTTGCAATGCAAATTTAATTTTCTTCAAGGGAGTCTCACTAGAGTCCTCTTAAGGGTAGGTTGCATGCCTAACAGAAAATGGACTCATTGGCATCATTGGAAATTCTTTGTCTAAGAATGTTGTCAGGCTCTTTTCCCCATCTTACTTTTTATTTTTATTTATTCCGTTTTATCCTACAGGTCCTTTTAATATATATGATGGCTGTTAGGTTAGTACTTTCATGAGTGTGTGAATGAGTGAGTTCTTACATCTATGTCTGTTTCCTGCTCTTGCGTTCTTTCCCTTCCGTTTGTTTTGCCCTATTCTAATGTGTTAGTTTTTGTTTTATCTTATTGTACTATATTTTATTATTATCTCTTAGGACCTCATTTGTTTTCTAATTATGAACATAAAGGGGTTGGAGCTGGATGGGTGGTGGGAAGGATCTGGGAGGAGTAGAGGGAGGGGGGGAGCCTTAATCGGTTTATAGTATGTGAGGAAAACAAAACTGTTTTCAATAAAAGGAAACATTGAAAAGAAGATAGTTTGAATGATGTAATCATTCATTAATTAAAATCTTTTTGGATTGGCTATTAAATAAAGAAAAGAAAATGACAATACTATCTAATTACAACTCTTTCATTATCCCATCAAATGTAAGTCCCAATAATGGAAAGTCTGGAGACTTTAAGTGCTAATTAGAATTTTATATTCTTGTAGACACTTGATCTTTCTACAAATGACTGCTTTCCAGCTAATGATTTCATTAGATTGTCTGTAAAAGTTCACTGTCTTGTGCTTAAATTTTATGTGTCATAAAAACCCACAAATGAACAAGCAGTGGAAGGAGTAATTATGTGGCACTTACAAAGTCATCATCAGAGGCCTTCTTATTAACATCTAGCAATGCTTATTAAAATTCTATGAAATGAATACATTAAGATACAATGAAAAGCTAGAAGCTGCTATAGACAAACTTTTAATTAGATCAATGTAATTCTATTTCCAGGGTTTCTACCTAAAAGAGCCTTTGGCTATGATTTATTTATTGATGCATAATTAGTAAGTAGAAAAGGAGACGTCTTCTGTCTCAGATAAATTCACTTCTTAATTGTCCATCCTGGTTATGTGATTTACTGCTAGGCAACAGCCCAAGGACAGTGACTTTAAGCCAGAGCAAACAGCTTAGTCCACTGGAGGGATGACTGGTTCTTTGTGAGAGAGAACCCTGTTTCCACCTTGTCTGTACTTAGAACTTAGGCTAAAAACCTTGATCAAATAGATCAAGCTTAGAGCTGAGCACATGCAAAGGCCTTCTCCATTTTCGTTTCTTCTTCAGTTTTTGTCTATATCCTACCCCTCCCCAGCCATTGACATAATAATGCATGTTAATGTACAGAACAACGGTGTTCGTTATGATATTTTCATACACACATGTTGCATATTTTGATTATCTTCATCCTCTGGTACCCTTTCCTTTTCAGTAGCTATCTGCATATTTTCATTTTGTTCCTTTCCCTCTTTTATTCTCCAGATTTCATATATGAGAGAAAACATGCAATTATTGCTTTTCTGAGTCTGATTTATTTCACTTAATATAATGACATGAAGTTTCATCCATTTCCTATCAATGGTATATTTTTGCCCTTAAGGGTGAATAGAATTCCAGTGGTGTGTGTGTGTGTGTGCCTGTGCGCGCGCACGCGCATACATGCATGTGTATATTCTTTACCTATTGACTTATTGTTGAATACCTAGACTTAAACTGGCTATTGTGAAAATGTCTTAACAAACATGATTAAGCACACCTATTATATGCTGCCTTTGACACCCAGGACTGGTAACTTTTCTAGTTTTTTGAGGAATCTTCATACAGATTTCCATGGAAGCTAGACCATTTACATCCTACTAAAAATAGAAGGGTTCTTTCCTGCTTGAATTCTCTACAGCATTTAATTATTTTGTGTTCTTGTTGATAGCATTTCTAACTAGAGCAAGACAAAAGTTTCAATGTTGTTTTGATTTGCATTTGTCTAATGGTTTAAAAAATGTCTAAGATTTTTGTTAAATATCAACAGCTATCTCTGTTATTTTTGAAAAATGTCTCTAGTTCATTTGTATATGTATGGATTATTTATTATTTTGGTGTTAAATTTTTTTTCTACTTTTTTCCAAGACAGGATTTTTTTTTGTGTAGCTCTGGCTGGCTGGCTCAGGACTGTCTCTATAGATCAGGCTGACTTTGAACTTAAAGAGATTTGCTTGCCTTTGTCTTCTGAATTCAGGTATTAAAGGAATGCATCCCTACTATCTGGAAAAATTTAAGTTTTTTTTTAATATTATGGATACTCTTCCTCTGCTGGAAGTATAGCTGGCAAGGACTTCCTCTCATTGTGTAGGTTTTAATTCTAATATATGCTTTTAAAAAAACATTTATTTATCAAGTGTATGTGTGTACATGGGCATACATGTGCCATGGTATGCATGCAGACTTCAAAGGACAAGTATCAAGGGTCATTCTTTTTTTTTCATCATGTGAGTCCTGGGGATTGAACTCAGGTCACTGGATCTGGCAGCAGCTATCCTTACCTTCTGAGTTAGGATTTTTAAAACTTGATGTAATATAACCAAATATGTTTTATAAAACTTATACATTTATCTTTTAAATTCTTTGTATGTTTGTATTCTTATTTACGTATATGAGATTTTGATCTAAACTTTAAATTTTGTGCTGTTTTAATATATGTCTATGTGTCAAAATATTCATCTAATTAACCAATTCTTTATTCTGCACTCTAGTTTATAATGTACATCAGCCATTGTTGTCTTCTCTTGTTGTTACTTTTCTAGTAATGGGAATTTTTGTGGAATATTATTCTATGATGTGTTATATTTGTTTATGCTGTGGAATATTTGCTTAATGATGCAAAGATGTGTTGCATTCCTTTATGTTGTTTAACTCTGTGAAGCTGTGTTTCTTTACTTGTTTAAAACAACTGACTGGTCTAATAAAGAGCTGAATGGTCAATAGCCAGGCAGGAGAAAGGACAGGTGTGGCTGGCAGGCAGAGAGAATAAATAGAAAAAAATCTGGGAGGAAAAAGATCAAGAAATGAGAAAAGGAAGAGAGGAAAATGCTGGGGCTGGCCACACAATCACACAGCCAGCCACACAACAAGCCATGGAGTAAGAGGAAAAGTAAGATATTCAGCAGCAAGAAAAGGAAAAAGCCAAAAGGCCAAAGATAAGTGGAATAATTTAAAAGCTAGCTAGAAACAAGCCAGGGCTGTGCATTTCTGAGTAATAAGATTCCACATGTGATTTGTTTGGGAGCTGGGCAGTGGGCCCCCAAAGAACTGAGAGCAAAGAGCCAAAGAGAAAAGAAAGAAAAAAACCAGCTACAGGTACTCAGGCTGATTCCAACAAACAATACCACAATGAGCAACCTGCAATTGTTTTCTAAAGGACAGTTTCCCTGGGATAAATAACAGGAGTAGAGTTATTAGGCTAAGGCAAGCTGATGTACTTTACCAAATACAGTCTGATAGCTTCTTAGAATGGCTCTTAGACTTCCTTTCTAAAGTTTTAAATTCTTAAAGAATTTATTCCTTTCGTTGGGTAAGTTTAAGTGAAAACAAAATCTCTGGCCAGTCCCTCCAAATTCTTTCCACTGTGTTGGGAGAAGTTACGTGACTGTAGAAGAGTCATGCAAAGTTTGACAGACCTCATAGGCAAGTTCCTAAAGAAAATACAAGTACAGGAAGACATTCTATAGCAGGACAGATACAGCTCATGGTACATATACTCTCAATTAAGAGGGCTTGGCAAGTGCCATTTGTCACACACACCTTTAGAAAGAGTGTAAACTTCCTCCTAAATTCTCCTAGCTTCAATAACCTGTGTTAACTAAATAATTTGACCTAAAGGAAAAACAGGCTATCCCTATGATAGAAGACAGATGGAGAGGGAGATGCCATGCTTTAATTAGGCTCCTACTGTACCAGGAAAACTAGAAGAGAAGGGGACCATCTCCCTTGAAGATTATATATAAAAGAAATGCCCCCAGATCATTTGTGCCTTGTAGAAGTGTCAAGAAAGACAACTTAAAAATACATGTACACATATAAGTCAAGAAAATAAAAAAATTTATAATTGCATGTATTCTACAGAAAGTACTTTGAAGAAAAATTGAGTAGCAGAGCCTCTCCCCTGTTGTATCAATGAATTTTTCTTTCCTTATTTGTATTTACACCATGGCTCTGGTCTCTGCTAAAGGTTTGCATAATGTCTGTCTTTACTCTAAGGCCTTGAGCTCTTCCAGGGAATGGACCATTCCTCCCTCATTTGTGGTTGTTCCTGCATCTAACTTGGTAGCTGATGCTCTTACTACTTTACTTCAACTATGTCATATTTGCAGATAATTTTCCTCTCTACAATATTCTAGTTTCCTCTGCTTTAAACAAACTAAATGCTATGTGTAGACTGGGATTTTTAAAGCTCAAATTAATAACCATGGATTACTACATGTATCTAATCCTTTATAAACATTCTGGCTATTGCATTCCATCTCTGGTCCACCCCAGTCTGTATCATTTTTACATGCTCATTTCCACCCCAGTTACACACAAAGTCAAGTATCAACTCAGAGCTAAAGTTAAGAGTCTTAGTATTATCTAGATCAAACACAAGTGAACCTCAAGGCAAATTCCCAATTGATTGTAAATCTGTAAAATGAGCCAAGCAATGTGCTTCTCCAATGAAATAGCGGGGCAGGGATAGGAAGACATTTCTATTCTGAAAGGGAGACATAGGAAAAAAGAAAAAGCAGTATACACCATTTATATCCAAGGAAAATATTAAACTTTCAGATACAAGATCTTTTACTCACTGTCATGTCTTCTAGACACACTGGAACAAAGGTTAAGCCCCTCAGAACTCTCGATGATGCAGATTTTTTGAGTATCTCTCTCCTGTAGCTCTCACAGTTTATAATGCACACTTGTACTTTTTTTCAGGATAGAGTTGTACGCCAGTGGCTTTATCAATCTTCAGTGTGTGGTCCTAGGGATTATTCTCTTTTCACACATCCTTTGAACATTGCCTTTGTTCAAGCTATATGCATTTTTAGAGGCACATACTCTACAGACATTGTGAGCTAATCCACTCATTCTACAAGTAACAAATAGTATTCCTCATATAGAGATAGCTTCTGTACATCCTTGACAAAGAAAGGTGTCATTCTTCTCAGGTTCTGCTACTGAGGACAGGAAAGGTCTATGGCAAAGAGAGAATATTATAAAAGGAATTATACAGAATACTATTTGTTAGAGAAAGAGTTAGCAAACTATGTCCTTTGACCCAGGTCCAGTTGGCTCCCTGTGTTTGTAAAGTGAGATTTTATTGGCACACAGCCACAGCCATTTGTTTACCCATTAAATAGCAATGTTGACTAGTTATACAATAGCAACAATATTACCTGCAAAGCCTAATATTTACCATTTTGTTATTTGCAACAGCTTTGGCAACATTTTAGATTAGATCTCAGCAGCACAGAATATGGTTATTTTGAGTTTTAATCAAGACCATGACTAAGGATTTCAAAGACCTGAATTTAGAGACATTCCCAGAGTTCTTGATCAATCTGTTGAAGAAGCATTTGCCATTTACTGTTTTGAGTTAGAGCACACAGCAGTGAAAAATAAAATTCCTTTCCCTCTTGGGGGCTGCTTTTCTATTGAGGGAAACTGATTCAGTTCCAAACATTTGTTCCCTGAAACTGATTCTCATTTATGAGCTTCCAGATTCAGGGTAAATGGGTGTAAAATCTTACTGGCAGAGATTAGTAGAGGGCCCCTGTTTGTCATGCTGGACGAGAAGGTTGATTTTGGTTGACAACTGCATCTAGAATGATCTTTAGACACAACTTGCTGGACACTCCTGTGGGGATTTTCCTGACCTGATTATTTGAAGGAGGAAGTCCCATGAGAACAGTCTCAACCAAGACAAAGGGAAGAAGGTTGTGTCTTGCCTGCTTGTCTTCACTTAAAAAATTTTTTAAAAAATTTTTTTGAGTAATTCATTTTTGTTTTTTTGTTGCAATCTGCCACACTTGATCTCAGTCAATCTTTATTAGTCTGAATGAAACAATTGATAACTAGATACCTTTCTTCCTTTGATATTCTTGTTTTTATGTGTGTCATCATTTCTTTTTGAATTTCTTACTGTGAAAAAAAAATCACTTTTTTCTCAGATGTTACATTTTCTGTGAGTAACAAGCTCTTGGGTCAGAAATCCTTTTATGCCCAGTGTTCTCATATGCACATATTTTCTGTACCTTAAATACATTTAGAGTACAGTTGGTACTCAGTTCACCAATGTGCTCTTCCATGCGAACAAGACAGGAGGGAGCCGGGGTCTTTTGGGAAGACAAGTAGCTGAGCCTCCAGGCAGGCATGGCTCTTTCTGTGAACTCCTTGGAGATAAACCCCAGGTCATTTTTTCATATACACAGTCACAGTTGTGTCTACTCTTCATCTTTGCTCTCTTGCAGAGGAAATGATTCAGAGGATGTTATAACAGAGCATTTCTTCCATCCCATCAGAACGTCAGCATTGAAGTCAGCTTTGTGTTTCCTTTTGTTAGAGCAACATTTCAGCTTCTTTCCTCTGCTTCTGCTGGCATCTCATTTGGAATTTCTGTCTGTGTCTCCATGGTGTCTCTTTGGCTTCTCTGAGGCATCTCTGCTCTGTAAACATAGATGTTTATTCTTTGGGTATTTCACATGCACCCCAATTCCACTCACCCGCTTACCTCCCAATCCCCCATAGCCTCTCTTCACTCATGCACCATCCCCCCAACAAAATTTAAAAATCAAATTAAAGTAAAATACAGCAAGCAAACAAACAAAAACAAGACAAAACAACAACAAGAAACTTCTTTGCTCCTCTGTCTTCCCCGCCTCTCCAACACCTCTTCATTCCTCTTGGTGGCATTGAGAGTGCTGTGTCACATAGTATACATACCCTTTTGTCCAAGCAGCTCTGCTAGTAAATGTTCATTGCAATGAATCATTGGTCTGGTTCAAGGCCTCTGGTTTCTGGTACACCATCATCACTGGACCCTCACTGAAGCTCCTCTGGGATATCCCAGGGCTGCCTGAGTCATGGAGATCCTGCTTAATTCATCTTCACTCTTGCTGGAAAGTTTATTCCTTTGCTGTGGCATTCCTCACCAATATTAGAGCAATATCTTTGGGCTTCCAACAAGGATTGAGGACTAGACACTCTCCAGGTATCCTTTAGTCCATTGGTTCTCAACTTGTGACCCTTTGGGGGTCACATATCAGACATCTTGCATATCAGATAGTTACATTATGATTAATAACAGCAGCAAAGTAACACTTATGAGGTAGCGATGGAATAATTTTATGGTTGAGGATTGCCACAACATGAGGACCTGTATTAAAGGGTGTCAGAACTAGAAAGATTGATAACCACTTATCTAGTCCTTTAGCGCCAGGTTGGAACTGCTGAGCCAACCAGCCTTGTAGACTAAACAACTACTAAGTTCTTGGCCTTTTCATCACAGGACAACCATTGTTGAATCACACCGTGTAAACAAATCTAATTGGAATATTCTGTCAGTTCTTCTCCTTGACTAAAACACTGGTTGAGGAAAGAAAGACAGAGTGGAAGGGTTCTAGCAGGGAAAAACATAAGGGAGATGATTTCCTAAGGGTCATGGTTCTCTGTTTTGGGTTGAATAGTTTCTCCCCCAAAATTAAAAATGAAACTTTATAATATAACTTTATATGGGATTGTGTCTTAAAAGACAAATTCTCTCTACCTAGCCTGGCTGGTCTGAGACTCACTGTGTAGACCAATCTAGCCTTGGATTTGTAGCATCATTCCCTTTTCTGCTTAAGTTCCAGGCTTGTACCCCACAGAAATACAAGAATTAAACATGAACTAGTTGGAAACAAGATATTACATTGGGATGGGCCCTACCTAGATCCAATGATGACATCTAGAGAAGACTTGTGTGGTCAGACATGACTCAGGGAAGAGATCATGAGAAGACAAATTGAGGACTGGAGTCACAGGCCAAGGGTGACCAGATGGCTGTCTACTTCTAGAAGACAGGAGAAAGTGAATAAAGTCACTGAGAGCCACTAGAGAAAGCATGTTACTGCTAACACTTTTTGGGACTTCTGGATTCCAAAAGTGTGAGAAAATAAATTTCTGCTGCTAGCAATAGTTTGTTACAGTAACCATAAAGGCTTATTGCAGGGATTCTTAGGAAGGGGACATCTTAAGATGTTCCTTGTCCATAGTAACCTGCAGGGAACCTTTTGAGGAACGTAAAATGCTAACCTTCTGGGAAGATATAACTAAGGGCTAGCTGCTTTGAATAAAGAAAAGGAGGCCCTTCCTTCTGGAAAAGATCATGGTGCATGGTGCAGCTCAGGCTGGGATCTCTCTGCCAGTTCCCTTGCACAGTGTTTGATCTGGCTTCTGTGGGCCACGGACCTGTACAGTGTAAACAGAAGAAGGTAAGTACTGCTGACCTTACTGTCAGTTCAATCACCATGGAAACATACTTCTGGATATATCAGAACTGCTGTCCAAAGACCCACCCTAAATGTGAGAAATACCATTTTTTAGACTGATGGGTCCCAGACGGAATAAGATGGAGAAAGCTTTCTGATTCACTGTGGATTTGATCACCTGTTTACCCTAATAAACAGCTTTTTTTCCTTTCATTTTGTTTTGTTTTGTTTCTCTTCTCCTCTCCTCTCCTCCACTCCACTCCTCTCCTCTCCTCTCCTCTCCTCTCC
>PVIH01027043.1:0-17670 GCA_004025045.1 Sigmodon hispidus | reverse complement strand
AAAACACAGTAAAAAGAATTTAAAATGTGGAAGAGTTAACAATAACTATATAGAGGATAAGAATGATAAGCATGGCTTATCAAGGGTAGACATACAAATAAGATTGCTACACCTATATTTTCTTTGTGTTCATCTTTCCCTCTGAATTTTTTTTTTTTTTTCCATCCCTGTATATCCTTATTCAAGGTCTCCTCCCCCTTCTTAAATGATGTGTGTGTGTGTCCAAACATGGATACTTTACAAGTTTTCATTTTTTTCCTTAAGAAAGACCCTCCCTGATGCTATTTTATTTTTTATTTCATCTATAGTAATATTTTATTTTATCCTTTAATATAACTTGGGTATTTTCTTTTAAAACGTGAGAATTTAATATTGCATGGGAAATAGTTGATGGTATTATAATTTTCTCATTACATTCTCCTAATTATTAAAAACAGGAAATACTGATTTTTTTCAACCCATTTACTTTTTACCTGCAAGTGGCATCATTAGAACATCTTTCCTTGTCTTGAAACCTCTGCCTCCATTCTTAATGCAGTCCATTTTCCCCCTTGGAGCACAACATGTCCAGCAGAAATACATTTTTACTTTTCTTGGCAACCTTTGATAGTCATTTTATTAGCAGCTTAATTTGCACCTACAAATGGCCATGTGACCCAGTCTGGCTGCTACAAAGGTTTTGTTTTCCTTTTCCTTTCTTTATTAAAATGTCTTTTTTCCATGTGTCCCTCTGCTCACCCTCCTTTCCCTCCTTAAAATCCCTCCCAGTATACCTTCAGCCCCCTCCATGACCATCCACCAATCCTCTCCCCCAAAAGGAAATACATACCAAGGAGGGTCAGCTCAGTATGGCACATCCACTGCAGGCAAGTCCAATTTTCTTATCCTAATACCAAGACTGGGCTAGGCACTCCTCTGTGGCAAATGGGCTCCCAAGGTGCCAGACCACGCACAGAAACAGAGTCTGATTCCTGTGTTTCTTCTCTTCTTCTGCTCTCAGAAGGACCAAGAGCTCTGCCCAGTGCTCAGCCATGGATCTCTGACTCCACCTCTATTTATTGTTGGATGTAGGTTCTGTGATAATACTTAGGGTGGTTATTCATTTGATAATAGAAGAGATCTGTTTAGGCAACCCCTACCTCTACTCTTGGTTGGAGACCTAGCCAATCAAAGGGACATCCTTTGAGTTTTTGGAGGTTTTTCTCTAGCACCTGGTCTCTTTCCGACATCATATTGGCTTCCTCTATCACGATATTAGTCTTTTTTTCTCTCTCCTTGTTGTTCCTCTCATTGAACCATCTTTTTCTCTCGTGATTCGTTCCCACTCCTTGGTTTCAACCCATTCTGATCCCAAATTGATAAGAGATCTTCATATTTTCTCTTCCTAGGGGAATCCCTGAATGTCTCTCTAAGTTCCTCCTGATTCCAAGCTGTTCAGTGATTGTTCTGTGCTTTTACTCTAAAAATCCACTTATGAGTGAGTAAAGTCATGCTTATCTTTCTTGGATTAGGGGAATACCTCACTCAGGAGGGTATTCTCCAAATCCATCCATTTTCCTGTAAATTTTAGGATATCATTTTTAAAACTGCCGAGTAGTAATCCATTGTGTAGATGTACTATTCTTTGTTAATCCATTGTTTAGTTGAGCAACACCTAGGCTGTTTTCAGGTTCTGGCTATTATGAATAATGCTGCTATGAACATAGATGAGCTAATGCCTTTGGGGTAAGAATGTGAATCCTTTAGGCATATACACAATAGTGGTATTGCTGGGTTCTTGTCATAATATATTGTTATTTTTTCTGTTTCTTATTCTTTAAACATGATACAGGGTTTATAATTTGCTTTTTATATTTACTTTCAGACTTCACCAATGTGATGTTCATGTATGTTCTCTTGATGTCTGTTTTAGCTATTGATTTTCAGTTATACTCAAACTCTTTTGTTTGGATTACAACAATCACTGCTATTCTGTGCCATTGGTCACTGTAGAATTGTTACTTTATTTAAGATGGTGCTGCGCCTTTCTGGAGAAATTTCTTACTCTTCACTATGTTACTCAGTCAGCTTTCACTAAGTTTCAATACTGCTAATTTCTAGATTACTCTCAAATTGCATTTCTGGAATAAACATACTTGCACCGTCAGTTGACAGCCATAACTTCTCAGAGAACTTGTTTTTTTTCTCCACAATATCCCAGAATTTTGAGTGTTCTTTCAGATGCTCAAAGCCATGGGGAGGCAATTGTTAGTTTCTGCCAGGTTGCCTTGACTTTGAGATGAAAGCTTCTAGCATCTCAAACTTTAAATTAGTGTTCCCCAGGATTTCCACAGAATACATTCTGGTCTTTTTGTATTTCTGTCTTTTGCTTAATATGGAAACAGAAGCCTAATATTCATTGTAATCAGTATAAGAGTGGCATTACAGATGGAAAATAATAAACAAATAAATTTAGGCTGAGTACTCTCTCTCTTGGTTTTATTCTTTTCCTCCATTCACACTTCCTTTTTATTTTCTTGTATTTTAACTCAACGATGTTATCAGAGCACCGAATAGATTCTGTTTGAGGGCTGTAATCTGACATCTTTCAGTCATTTCTGAAGTGCCTGTGATGCTATATTTGCCTGTTGATTGATATCAGCCACAGGCACACACTTCTCAGACATTTCCTTATGTATTTTAGCTGACTTCTTTGCATGGGCCCCTCTAGCCCATCCCAGCTGTTCAGAATTTATAACCTGGGGACTTTGTGGTGAGGAATCATTGTCATCAGACAGGCGGGGGAGCAAGATGGAATCACAGACACAGGTCCTCATGTCCCTGCTGCTCTGGGTGTCTGGTGAGAAATTGAAAATATTACATCTTTTTAGATTCATTTCAAAAAATTACAGTGCATGCTGGAATATAATATTTCTTAACCTAATGTGTAGGATATACATTATGACATTACAAAGACAATAAATGAAAAACTTCTACTCTCACTATATTTAATGTTTGTATATTATGCATGTTCATTATGTATTCCTGTTTGCAGGTGCCTGTGCAGATATTGTGATGACCCAATCTCCATCTTCCCTGGCTGTGTCAGCAGGAGAGAAGGTCACCATGAACTGCAGGTCCAGTCAGAGTATTTTGTCAAGTGGAAACAATAATTACCTGGCCTGGTTCCGGCAGAAACCAGGGCAGGCTCCTAAACTGCTGATCTACTGGGCTTCCACACGAGGGACTGGAGTCCCTGATCGCTTCATAGGCAGTGGATCTGGGACAGATTTCACTCTCACCATCAACAGTGTCCAGCCTGAAGACGTGGCAGACTATTATTGTCAGCAGTATTACAACTACCCTCCCACAGTGCTTCAGCCTCCAACAAAAACCTCCTGTGAGAGTCTCAACAGTTGTCTGCACCAGACACAACCCTGGAACTACTACTCACTTCCCCCTTCTGCCTGACTGCTGATGTGTCTGAAACCCTGAAAAAAAAGTTTACAGAATTCACCAAAGTAAAATGGGTTCAATTTCTCTTATGTCTTTTGTTATAAAAAGCCATAAAGAAATAGAAGAAAATACAAACAAAAAATTGGAAGAGATGAACAAATCTATGAAAGAAACATGCCAGGAAATAAAAGCTGAAATAAAAGCTGAAATAGAAGCAATAAAAAAGGTACAAAATGAAGCAAAGATGGAAATAGAAAACCTGAAGAAAAAAGCTGGATCCACAGATACAAACATAACAAACAGAGTTCAAGAAATAGAAGATAGAATCTCTGAAGTGGAAGACTCAGTAGCTCAAATACATATAGCAGTCAAAGAAAATAGATTTTTTTCATATCTTCTTTTAGAGCTTCAATGATGATCGAAATGGAATTTTTGGTGTTGCTTCCTTCTGTTTCCTCTTCATTGCTCAGATCAGGTCTTCTATTTGTAAGACTGCCACTCTCTTCTGGAGTTACCATGCTGTCCTTTGTATTATTATGTATTTTTTTGCACTGACGTTTGCCCATGGCTTCAGTGGTTCACGATTAGATAGCTCCTGTCAGTTGTGGCACTTGGGTTTGTGTGCCTTCTGTCACCTCTCTGGTCAGGGTCTGAGTCTGTCCTTCAGAGACCCCTGCAGTTGTTGGTTCGCTCAGTTCGAGGTGGCAGTGGGTAGCTGTGCAAATTCCCTCAGCAGGAGCTGTGGGTATGGTGACTGGCAGAGTTTATCTCCCCCTGCTCCAGAGTGTGCTGGGATTCTGCAGACAGCACTTGGTCCCGAGAGCAGAACCAGAAGCTATGGGAGCTCAACTCTCCCTCCCAGGCAGGGATATAGGCACTTGGGCCTGCTGACCCCTCCTCACCTCTGGGCTGTATCTGAGTCTGTCTTTCAGAGTCCCCAGCAGTTGTTGTTTTGCTCAGTTTGAGTTGGGGTGGGTAGCCGTGCAAATTCCCTTAGCAGGAGCTGTGGGTATGGTGACCCACAGAGTTTATCCACCCCTGCTCCAGAGTGTACTGGGACTCTGCAGACAGCACTTCCCCTTATTTATTTTTCAACTCTTCTATCTTTAGTGTATAGAAGGGCTACTGATTTCTTTGAGTTAATCTTATCCTGCTACATTGCTGAAGGTGTTTATCAGCTGTAGCAGTTCCTTGGAAGAATTTTTTGTAGGTCACTTATGTATACAGTCATATCATCTGCAAATAGAGATAGCTTCACTTCTTCTTTTCCAATTTGTATCCCCTTAATCTTTTTCGTTCCCTTATTGCTTTAGCTAAAACTTCAAGAACTATATTGAATAGATAAGTGGAGAGAGGACATCCTTGTCTAGTTCCTGATTTTAGTGGAATTGCTTAGAGTTTTTCTCCATTAAGTTTGATACTGGCTGTCAGCTTCTTGTAAATCACCTTTATTATATTTAGGTATTCTCCCTGTATTCCTGATCTCTTCAGAGCTTTAATCATAAAGGAGTGTTGGATTTCGTCAAAGGCTTTTTCCGCATCTAAGAATATGATAATTTGGTTTTGTTCCTTTAATTTTTTTATATGATGGATAACATTTATGTGTTTTCGTATGTTAAAGCTGCCCTGCATTTCTGGGATGAAGCCTACTTGGTCATGTATCAATTATACATTGTTTTATACAGTTTGCCAAAATTTTGTTGAGAATTTTCACATCAATATTCATGAGGGAAATTGGTCTGTAATTCTCCTTCTTTGTTTTATCATTGAGTGGTTTGGGTATTAGGGTAATTGTGGCCTCATAAAAGGAATTTGGCAATATTCCTTCAGTATCTACTGTGTGAAATAATTTGAGGAGTAATTGTAGTAATTCTTCTTTGAATGTCTTGTAGAATTGGAACTAAAACCATCTGGACAAGGGCTTTTATATTTGGGAGGTTTTTAATGACAGCTTCAATTTCATTAAGTGTTATAGGCCTGTTTATGTAATTAAACGGATCTTCATTTAATTTTGGTAGATGGTACCTGTCCAGAAAGCTGTCCATTTCTTCTAGGTTCTCCATTTTGGGGGAATACAGATTTTCAAAATATGATCTGATAATTCTTTGTATTTCCTGGGGGTCTGTTGTTATGTCCCCCTTCTCATTTCTGATTTTGTTGATTTGAATACTCTCTCTGTTTTTTGATTAGTTTGTCTAAGGGCATATCTATCTTGTTGACTTTCTCAAAGAACCAACTCATTGATTCTTTGTATTATTCTTTTTGTTTCAATTGTATTGATTTCAGCTCTAAGTTTGATTATTTATTACTGTCTACTCCTTCTAGTTGAGTTCTCTTCTAATTGTTCTAAGGCTTTCAGCTGAACTGTTAGGTCCCTAGTGTGCGATTTCTCTAGGTTTTTCATAAGGTGTCTAGCAATATGAATTTTTCCTTAAGACTGCTTTCATTGTGTCCCACAAGTTTGCATACATTGTGGATTCACTTTCATTAAATTCTAGGAAGACTTTGATTTCTTTCTTAATTTCTTCCTTGACCCAGAGATGGTTCAGCTGATTGATGTTTAGTTTCCATGAGTTGGTAGGCTTTCTTTGGGTTTTGATGTTGTTGAATTCTAACTTTAGTCCCTGGTGGTTTGCTTTGTTACAAGGGATTATTTCCATTTTTTTGTATCTGTTGATATTAGCTTTATGACCAATTATGTGGTCAATTTTGGAGAAAGTTCCATGAGGAGCTGAGAAATATATATATTCCTTTGCATTTTGGTGGAAGCTTCTGTAGATATCTATTATATTCATTACATCATGACCTGTTTTAGACTCCTTATTTCTCTGTTGAGACTCTGTTTGGTTGATCTATCCAGGTTTGAAAGTAGGGTATTGAAGTCTCCCACTATTATGGTGTATGAATTTTTGTGGGATTCGAGCTTTCGTAGTGTTTCTTTTACATAAGTAGGTGCCCTTACATTAGGGACATAAATATTCAAGGTTGAAATCTCTTCTTGACCAGTTTTTCCTGTGATGAATAAGTAGTTACCATTTTGGTCCCTTTTTATTGCTTTTAGCTTAAGTCTACTTTGTTAGATATTAGGATTGCAATCTCCGCTTGTTTCTTAGAACCATTTGACTGGAAAATCTTTTCCCAACCCTTTATTCTAAGCCTGTGTCTGTCTTTGCAGTTGAGGTGTGTTACTTTTAGGCAACAGAAGGATTGCTTCTTTTGTTCTATCAATCTTGTTAGTGTGTGATGTTTTATAGGAGAGTTGAGACCATTGATACTAAGGGAAATTAGTGACCATTGATTGATATTTCCTACCATTTTTGGTGGTAACTGGTTTGTAATTCCTTTTTCTGGGGTATTCTCCTGTGGACTTATTGATTGTTTGTGATTTTGTGAGTTTATCTGGGGTCCTTAGGTTGTAGTTTTCCCTCTAATACTCTCTGTAGTGCTGGATTGGTAGATAGATATTCTTTCAGTCTGACTTTGTCTGGAAATACCTTGTTTACTCCATCTATGGTGATTGATCATTTTGCAGGGTATAGTATTCTAGTTGGGCAGCCATGTTCTTTTAGTGTCTGTGTAACTTCTGACCAAGCCCTTCTAGTTTTCATCATTTCCATTGAATAATCAGGCGTTATTCTGATGGGTCTGCCTTTATATGTGAGTTGACCCTTTTCTTTTGCAGCTCTTGAAATTTTTTCTTTGTTCTGTATGATTTGTGGCTTGATTATAATGTGGCACGCTGACTTTTTTGGGTGGTCATATTTATTTGGTGTTCTGTAAGCTTCTTGTATCTTTATAGGCAATTCCTTCTTCAGGTTTGGGAAGTTTTCTTCTATGATTTTATTGAAGACGTTATCTGTGCCTTTGAGCTGGTTTTCTTCTCCTTCTTCTATTCCTATTATTCTCCAATTAGGTCTTTTTGTGGTGTCCCAGATTTCCTGAACATTTTGATTTATGGCATTTTTAGTTTTACTATTTTCTTTGACTGATATATCTATTTGAGCTACTGAGTCTTCACTTCAGAGATTCTATCTTCTATCTCTTGAACTCTGTTTGTTATTCCTGTATCTGTGACTCCAGCTCTTTTCTTCAGATTTTCTATTTCCATCTTTGCCTCATTTTGTGCCTTTTTTTATTGCTTCTATTTCAATTTTTAGTTCCTGTCATGTTTCTTTCATAGATTTGTACATCTCTTCCAATTTTTTGTCTTTATTTTCTTCTATTTATTTAACACAATTTTTCATATCTTCTTTGAGAGCTTCAATGCTCATCAAAAAGGAATTTTTAGTGTTGCTTCCTTAAGTTTCCTCTTCATTGCTCAGTTCATGTCTTGTATTTGTAAGTTCGCCACTTTCTTCTGGAGCTACCTTGTTTTTCTTTGTATTATTATGTAAGTTTTTGCACTGACATTTGCCCATGGCTTCTGTGGTTCACGATTAGGTGGCTCCTGGTCAGTTGTGGCACTCGGGCTTGTGCCTCCTGTCACCTTTCTGTGCGGGGTCTGATCCTGTCCTACAGGGACCCCAGTCATTATCTGTTTGCTCAGTTGGAGCATGGAGGTGGGTAGCCATGCAAATTCCCTCAGCAGCAGCTAGGGTTATGATGACAGGCAGACTTTATCTGAGGCTGCTACAAAGTGCACTGGGACTCACTTTGTTGACAGCACACAGTCCCAGAAGCGGAAGTGGAATCAGAACCAGCTGGGAGCTCAACTCTCCCTCCCTGTCTGGGATATAGGCACTTGGTTCTGGTGACCCCTCCTCATCTATGGGCGGGGTCTGAGTCTGTCCTTCAGGGACCCCAGTTGTTCTCTTTTCCCTCATTTGGAGGTGGAGATGGATAGCCATGAAAATTCCCTCAGCAGCAGCTGGGGGTATGGTGACAGGCAGACTTTATCTGTGCCTGCTACAGAGTGTGCTGGGACTCGCTCTGTAGACAGCACCCCGAGTTTGCTTCTAATTGTTCTAAAGCCTTCAGCTGAATCATTAGATATCTTGTGTGAGATTTTTCTTGTTTTTTCATATATGCATCTAGTGCTATGAATTTTCCTCTTAACACTGCCTTCATTCTGTTCCATAAGTTTGGGTATGTTGTGGTTACATTTTCATTAAATTCTTTGAAGTCTTTGATTTCTTTCTTAATTTCTTTCCTGACCCAGCAATGGTTCAATGTAGAGAGTTTCCATGTGTTTGTATGCTTTCTCTGATTTTTGTTGCTGTTGAAATCTAACTATATACCATAGTGATCTTATATGATACAAAGAGCTTTTTCCATTTTTTCTATCTATTGATATTTGCTTTATGACCAATTATGTGGCCACTTTTAGAGAAAATTCCATGGTTTGCTTAGAAGTATATCTATTTCTTTCTTTTTGGGTGGAAGCTTCTGTAAGTATCTATTAAATTCATTTGCAGCATAATCTCTCTTAGACTCCCCATTTCTATGTTAAGTCTCTCTGTCTGGTTGTCCTATCCAAGGGTGTAAGTGGGGTATTGAAGTCTTCCACTACTAGAGTGTGATATTTGATGTGGGGTTTAAGCTTTAGTAGTATTTCTTTTACAAAAGTAGATGCCCTCATACTAGAGGCATAAATATTCATGATGGAGATCTCATCTTGATAATTTTTTCCTGAGGTGAATAAGTAATTCCCATTTTGGTCTCTTTTTTTTAATTTTTTTATTCTATTCCTTTATTCCTCTTATTCTCAGGTTTGGTTTTTTTCATGGTGTCCAAATTTCTGAACCTTTTGTGTTATCTCTCTTTTATTTTTGATGTTTTCTTTGAGTGAAGTATCAACTTGCGCTATTGAGTCTTCCACTCAGAAATTTTCTCTTTCATCTCCTGGATTTTTTTGCTTATGCTTATATCTGTAATTTCAGATCATTTCTTCAGATTCTCTATTTCATCCTTTGGTTTTGTTTGTGCCTTCTTTATTGTCTTTATTTCAATTTTTAGTTCCTGGAATAATTCTTTGACATGTTGGATTTCTCTTTCTTGGTTTTCTTCAAGAATTTGTTCATCTTTCTTAATTTTTTTCTTTTATATCTTTGAGGGACATTTTCACATCCTCTTTTAAGTCTTTTATGATCTTCATAATAGTGTTTGTATTTTTGTTTCCTTCTGTTTCCTCTTCATTGCTCTGTTTAGGTCTTGGTGTTGTAGAGATATAAGCTTCTTCAGGTGGATCCTTGTTGTTCTTTAAATTGCTATATGTATTCTTGCACTGATGCCTTCTCATTGCTTCCTTTGTTGCCTCTTAGTCAATTCTTAGTGGAATCTTAGTCCATTGTACCTGCAAGGGTTGTGTGTCTCCTGTCTGCTCTTAGCATGATATCTGCACAACTCTTTATACTGGTTAGGTCAGAGGATCCCTAACTGTCTGAAGCTGCCTGACTACCACTTTGCCTTGGACACCACAGGTTGATGCTGTTCAGAGAGATGTGTGTCCCTCTGTGATGATGCAGCCTGGCTTGAAGGCATTGCCTGTGAACCTGTGATGTGTCTCTCTGGGACTGCTGGAGAAGGCTTCTCTCAGCCCTGGTCCAGTGCAGGCCTGTCCATGAGGTCAAATCCAGTACTGTGACTCTGACCTCTTTGATGAGGTCCCTGGGATCTCCAGGGGCTGGAACTCACTCACCTTCTACTTCGCACTGAACCTGGAATCCTCTCTGTCTGAATCTGCTTGACTCCCACTCTTCCTCAGACACTACAGGATCACGCTGTTGAGAGAAACATTCATCCCTCTGTGACCCATAAAGTTATCTTTTAGTTTATTTTCTTCTTCTTCTCTTGCATTATGATGCTCAGGTGTTCTTGTTTAGAACCTCTAGATGGTGCCATATTGCTTTTTATTATGCTGTAGATATGCTTGCACTGATATCTCCCCATCTGTTTTTCCAATTGGTGGAAGTGGTACCTGTATCGCAGGAAGCTGTTCTTGGTCTACTCAGCTCTGATTATGTCTGTGTCTCAGGGAGCCACATTTGGTCCAATTGGCATTCTTTGTCCAATCAGAGCTGGAGGGTTCTGTGACTTAGGAAGTCTTTCTTGGTTCAATTTAAACTCTTGTTTGAATCCCTTGGTCAAATAGGGGCTGCAAGATTCTGTCTCTCATGGAGACACAGAATCCACAAGTCACTCTTGGACCAAGAGTTGAGTGACTCTTCTTTAAGCCTAGCTTGTGAGCTCAGTCTCTTGGTTCTTGAGACAGGGACAAACACATGTTCCACACCCCATCCATTATTACTGGGGTTGTAGTCCAGCAGGGAAGACTCCTGTGGCCAGGCCTCCATACCAATACTCCATTAACCCTGAAAACCTCAAATTCCACTTTTTTCCCCAAACCCACCCATCTGCCTGCCATTTCAACAGCTTCCTGAGACACAGAATCTTCTAGCTGCTATTGGACCAAATGCTCCTACAGACCATTAGTAGCTCTTTAAGATACAGAACCTACCAGGTCATATTGGTCCAAAAGTGACTCCATGAGATACAGAATCTATTAAAACATCATTTAGTATAGAAAGAAAGAAATTATGATGTCAAGTACAATCAAATTGTGGTTACTTTTTACATAATAAGATATGATTCCACTAGAAGTCATGTTTTCAATTATGTACCCAGTGGTTCACTTCTATGTTTAACAAGGAGCATAGATGATTATTACCTTATTTTAAAAGAAAAATATTATTTCAAAAAGATATTGGAGCCTAAAATACAACAAATAATTAAGGTGCAAAGGGCTGTGTGTTACAAGAGTCTGAATGCATTATGAAACTCAGACACCATGGCAAATCCTTATTCAGATATCTATCATCTATGGGAACAATTATGTAAGCACAAAACACATAAACACACTTACAGAACACACATGGACGTATATGCCAAATTCAGTTTGAGAAGTCAATGAGGTGTACATCCAGTTGAGAAAAGTTAATTGAGTAGAGCCTCAAAGTTTCTATTTCTGCATGTGAGGTACCTAGAAGAGGCTACTTTATGTTAACAAAAAGAAAGATATTGAACAAACCAAAATAATCAGCTCTGTTTAGACCCATAAAAGAAAGGAGGTCATATATAAAAGCCACTCCCTAAGATTACAGGTACAGGAAATTGCAGAGAATTACGAGATAACAAGACATAATTCTTCTTGGGAATCTGGGAAGAGAAAAAATCTTGAACTGCTCTGATGGATCACTGGGTGTGAACAAGTCTAGGAGTGAGCAGGAATTCAGACACTCACACAAATCTAGGTGTGTTGCTGATGCATACAGTGTGGGCTAGCTTGGGAAATGTGTCTGTGTCAGAGAGGAAGAGGAAAACAATTTTTCTCATAGAATTCTTCTCCCAGAATTCAGCATTAAATGTAACTTCTTTGTTTCAGTGCCATGGACCTTGATCTTCTTTCCCTGCTTTGCTTTTAAACCTTCCCAACAGCTTTTTCTTTGGTCAGCGCTTCTCTACTCATGACTTCAGGGTTTCTCTGGTGTGGCCATTTCTCTCAATACGCTGTGAGATATCAGAATCATTTTTTTGAAGTCATCTATACTCTGCTAGATTGAGAGATAAAGTGTGTTTGCATTTCAGGTATATTTTCCACAAACTGTTACTGAAAAGGAAAGGAGCCTAAAGAAATGAACAGAAAGTTAGCAACCAGAAGGAATAAACCCCGGTGGTATATTTGGAATGGGACCAGAGTAACCATTGACATGATTCTTACAAATTCTAGTTAGTCATAATAAAAACCCAAAGCCGTATATTGGGGAATAGCTAAATGTTCAGAGAGACAGAGAAATAAACCATAGTCTCTATTCACCTAGTCACTCATCAGAAACCATCAGATTTTTTTTCTTCTTTCTTTATTTTGTATTTATCAAAAAAAACCAGTAAAAAAAACCTTTAAAATGCGGAAGAGTTAACGATAACTATACAGAGGATAAGAATCATAAGCATGGCTTATCAAGGGTAGAAATACAAATAAGATTGCTACACATATATTTCCTTTGTGTTCATCTTTCCCTCTGAATTTTTTTTCCATCCCTGTATATCCTTATTCAAGATCTCTTCCCCCTCCCAACAATCTGGTCATTTTTCTTCTCTGCAACTCCCCATCCTCTCCCTGGGCAGGGAGCAGACAGTCCTATGTTCCCACTGACCCAATAATGCTTGGATCAGTTTCCACTCCTGGCCAAATCCAGTTCTGTCCCCCCTCCCTCAAGAGTGGGTCAGGTGTTCCTATAGTTGGACTGGGGTTTGAAGGGTCAGTCCAGGGTGTTTCTGATCCCAAGCTGTTCAATGGTTGTGGTTTGCCGCTTGGGCATGTTTGGCTTTTTTTCTTGTTTGTTTGTTTAGAGACCACTAGTGAGTGAGTACATCCCCTGCTTATCTCTCTGAGTTTGTGATACTTTGCTCAGGAGGATATTCTCCAAATCCATCCATTTGCCTGTGAATTTTAGGATATCACTTTTTCTTACTGCTGAGTAGTATTCCATTGTGTAGATGTACCACAGTTTGTTAATCCATTCTTCAGTTGAGGGACATCTAGGTTGTTTCCAGGTTCTTGCTATTACAAATAATGCTACTATGAACATAGTTGAACTAATACTTTTGGAGTGTGAATGTGCCTCTTTAGGGTATACACCCAGAAGAGGGATTGCTGGGTCCTTGGGAAGAATGATTCTCAATTTTCTGAGAAACCTCCATGTTGTATTCCAAAGTGGCTGAACAAGCTTACAATCACACCAACAATGGAGGAGTGTTCCCCTTGCTCTGCATCCTCTCTAGAATAGGTTGTCATCTGTGCCTTTTATCTTAGCCAATCTAACAGGTGTTAGGTGGTATCTTAAAGTTGTTTTGATTTGCATTTCTCTGATGGCTAAAGATGAAGAGCACTTTTTCAGGTGCCTTTAAGCCATTTGTAGTTCCTCTGCTGAGAATTCCCTTTTTAGATCTGAACCCCATTTTTTGATAGGGTTATTCAAGGTTTTGGGATCTAAATTTTTGTGCTCTTTATATACCTCAGAGATCAGTCTTCTATCACTTGTAGGGTTGGTGAAAATCTTTTCCCATTCTGTAGGCTGGCGTTTTGTCCTATTGACAGTGTCCTTGGCTTTGCAGAAGCTTCCCAGCTTCAGGAGATCCCACTTATTGATTGTTGGTCTTAGTGCCTGTGCCACTGGTGTTATAGTTAGGAAGTGGTGGCCTGTGCCAATTTGTAGAAGTGTATTTCCCACTTTCTTTTCTATAAAGTTCAAAGTGGTAGGGGTTAAGTTGAGGTCTTTGATCCACTTGGATTTGAGTTTTGTGCAGGATGACAGGCTTGGATCTATATGCATTTTTCTACACACTTCCTTCCAGTTATGCCAACACCATTTGTTAAATATACTATCTTTTTTCCATTGAATGTTTTGGGCCTCTTTGTCAAAAATCAGGTGTTCATAGGTTTTTGGGTTAATGTCTGGATCCTCAATTCTCTTCCATTGGTCCAAAAGTCTGTTTTTAGGCCAGTAATAGGCTGTTTTTATTACTGTAGCTCTATAGTATAGCTTGAAGTCAGGGATGGTGATACCTCCTGAGGTTCTTTTGTTGAGTCAAATTGTCTTGGCAGTCCTGGCTTTCCTGTTATTCCAAATGAAATTGAGTATTGTTCATTCCAATTCCAAAAAATATTGTGTTAGGATTTTGATGGTCAGTGCATTGAATCTGTAGATTGCCTTTGGTAGAATTGCCATTTTTACTATGTTGATCCTACCAATCCAGGAACATGGGAGAGCTTTCCATTTTCTGATATCCTCTTCAATTTCTTTCTTCAGTGATTTAAAATTTTTATCAAATAGGTTTGTTACTTCTTTAGTTATAGTTACTCCAAGGTATTTAATACTATTTGCAGCTAATATGAAGGGTAATGTGTCCCTTATTTCTTTTTCAGCTCTTCTGTCTTTAGGGTATAGAATGGCTACTGATTTCTTTGAGTTTATCTTGTATCCTGCTACATTGCTGAATGTGTTTATCAGCTGTAGCAGTTCTTTGGAAGAATTTTGTGGGTCACTTATGTATATAATCATATCATCTGCAAATAGAGATAGCTTCACTTCTTCTTTTCCAATTTGTATGCCCTTAATCTCTTTTCGTTCCCTTATTGCTTTAGCTAAAACTTCGAGAACTATATTGAATAGATAAGGGGAGAGAGGACATTCTTGTCTAGTTCCTGACTTTAGTTGGATTTCTTCGAGTTTTTCTCCATTAAGTTTGATACTGGCTGTCAGCTTCTTGTAAATTGTCTTAATTATATTTAGGTATTCTCCCTTTATTCCTGATCTCTCCAGGTCTTTAATCATAAAGGAGTATTGGATTTTGTCAAAGGCTTTTTCCGCATCTAAGGATATGATTATGTGGTTTTGTTCCTTTAGTTTGTTTATATGATGGATAACATTTACAGCTTTTAGTATGTTGAACCAGCCCTGCATTTCTGGGATGAAGCCTACTTGGTCATGGTGGATGATAACTTTTATGCATTGTTGTATACGGTTTGCCAAAATTTTGTTGAGAATTTTTGCATCAATATTCATGAGGGAAATTGGTCTGTAATTCTCCTTCTTTGTTGTGTCTTTGAGTGGCTTGGGTATTAGGGTGATTGTGGCCTCATAAAAGAAATTTGGCAATATTCCTTCAGTTTCTACTGTGTGAAATAGTTTGAGGAGTAACGGTAGTAATTCTTCTTTGAATGTCTGGTTTAATTCAGCACTGAAATCATCTGGACAAGGGCTTTTATTTTGGGAGGTTTTTAATGACAGCTTCAATTTCCTTAAGGGTTATAGGCCTGTTTGGGTAATTAATCTGATCTTCATTTAATTTTGGAAGATGGTGCTTGTACAGAAAGCTGTCCATTTCTTCTAGGTTTTACATTTTTGTGAAATACAAATTTTCAAAAAATGACCTGATAATTCTCTGCAGTTCCTGGGGGTCTGTTGTTATGTCCCCATTTTCATTTCTGATTTTGTTGATTTGGACACTCTCTCTCTGTTTTTTGATTAGTTTGGCTAAGGGCTTATCTATCTTGTTAACTTTCTCAAAGAACCAACTCTTAGACTCGTTGATTCTTTGTATTGTTCTTTTTGTTTCAATTGTATTGATTTCAGCTCTAAGTTTGATTATTTCCTGCCGTCTATTCCTCCTAGGTGAGTTTGCTTCTTATTGTTCTAAGGCTTTCAGCTGCGCTGTTAGGTCTCTAGTGTGGGATTTCTCAAGGTTTTTCATATAGACGTCTAGTGCTAAGAATTTTCCTCTTAAGACTGCTTTCATTGTGTCCCACAAGTTTGGATACGTTGTAGATTCATTATCATTGAATTCTATGAAGACTTTGATTTCTTTCTTAATTTCTTCCTTAACCCAGTGATGGTTCAGCTGATTGATGTTTAGTTTCCATGAGTTGGTAGGCTTTCTTTGGGTTTTGATATTGTTGAACTCTAACTTTAGGCCTTGATGGTCCGATATGTTACAAGGGAGTATTTCCACTTTTTTGTATCTGCTGATATTTGCTTTATGACCAATTATGTGGTCAATTTTGGAGAAAGTTCCATGAGGAGCTGAGAAATATATATATTCCTTTGACTTTGGGTGGAACGTTCTGTAGATATCTATGACATCCATTTGCATCATAACCTCATTTAGACTCCTTATTTCTTTGTTGAGGCTCTCTCTGGTTGATCTATCCAGGGTTGAAAGTGGGGTATTGAAGTCTCCCACTATTAGGGTGTAAGAATTGATGTGGGATTCAAGCTTTAGCAATGTTTCTTTTACATATGTAGGTGCCCCTACATTATGGGCATAAATATTTAAGATTGAAATCTCCTCTTGACCAATTTCTCATGTGATGAATAAGTAGTGACCCTCTTGGTCCCTTTTTATTGCTTTTAGCTTAAAGTCTACTTTGTTAGATATTAGGATTGCAACCCCTGCTTGTTTCTTAGTACCATTTGACTGGAAAATCTTTTCCCAACCTTTTATTCTAAGCCTGTGTCTGTTTTTGCAGTTTAGGTGTGTTTCTTGTAGGCAATAGAAGGATGGTTTCTGTTCTTGTATACATCTTGTTAGTGTGTGACATTTTATATGAGAGTTGAGTCCATTGATATTAATGGAAATTAGTGACCATTGATTCATATTTCCTGCCATTTTTGGTGGTAACTTGTTTATATTTCCTTTCTGTAGGGTATTCTGTGGACTTATTGATTTTTTGTGATTTCATGGATGTATCTGGGGTCCTTAGGTTGTAGTTTTCCCTCTAATACTCTCTGTAGTACTAGATTGGTAGATAGATGTTCTTTCAGTCTGACTTTGTCCGGAAATACCTTGTTTACTCCATCTATGGTGATCGATAATTTTGCAGGGTATAGCATTCTAGTTTGACATCCATGCTGTTTTAGCGTCTGTATAACTTCTGACCAAGTCCTTCTAGCTTTCATCGTTTCCATTGAATAGTCAGGCGTTATTCTGATGGGTCTGCCTTTATATGTGAGTTGTCCCTTTTCTATTGCAGCTCTTAAAATTTTTTCTTTATTCTGTATATTTTGTGTCTTGATTATAATGTGGCGCGCTGACTTTTTTTTGGGATCATATCTATTTGGTGTCCTGTAAGCTTCTTGTATCTTTATGGGCATTTCCTTCTTCAGGTTAGGATACTTTTCTTCAATGATTTTATTGAAAGCATTATCTTTGCTTTTGAGCTGGTATTCTTCTCCTTTTTCTATTCCTATTATTCTCCAATTAGGTCTTTTCATGGTGTCCCAGATTTCCTGAACATTTTTAGTTATGGCTTTTTTAGTTTTACTATTTTCTTTGACTGATATATGTTTTTGAGCTACTGAGTCTTCCACTTCAGAGATTCTATCTTCTATCTCCTGAACTCTGTTTGTTATGCTTGTATCTGTGGTTCCAGCTTTTTTCTTCAGGTTCTCTATTTCCATCTTTGCTTCATTTTGTACCTTTTTTATTGCTTTTATTTCAGCTTTTAGTTCCTGGCATGTTTCTTTCATAGATTTGTCCATCTCTTCCAATTTTTTGTTTGTATTTTCTTCTATTTCTTTAAGGCTTTTTTTTCATATCTTCTTTTAGAGCTTCGATGATCATCAAAAAGGAATTTTTGGTGTTGCTTCCTTCTGTTTCCTCTTCATTGCTCAGTTCAGGTCTTGTATTTGTAAGATCGCCACTCTCTTCTGGAGTTACCATGTTGTCCTTTGTATT